>ML784685.1:15034-30209 GCA_009831015.1 Picea engelmannii | reverse complement strand
CCAACAGAGAGAAGCGGATTATTGATGATGAACCCAGTGCCATGGTCTCTACCACTAAAGTCTGGCCAAGAGAACCAGAAGAACCAAGGGAAGGAGAACACCTCTTTCACTCACAGATGTGGGTAAAGGGGGATTTGATTCATTTCATTGTTGACATTGGTAGTCAGAAGAACCTGATTTCGGTAGAGGTCATCAAGCAGCTAGACCTGCCAACAAAACTGCACCCACAATCCTACACCATCAACTAGCTCCATCAAGGAAGAGATATCCATGTTATCAAACAATGCCATCTACCCTACAACATCAAGCCTTTCAAGGATGAGGTACTATGTGATATTTCTCCCCTTCAAGTTTGTGATGTTCTTTTAGGACAACCATATTTGTGGAAGCGTCATGTTGTGTATGAGTCTAGACCCCACAATATTATTATTACCTTGGGTAGACAATTGTAGAGGATCCCAAAAGTGACACTACCTACTACTATTTCTTTAATCTCTACTAAGCAATGTTGTAAGGTCATTTCACAGACTAGGAAGTTTGTATTCTTTCTGATCCGTGCTCACAGTAAGCAGAAGGTCACTGCCACATCTGTGGCCTCTACACAATGCCTCTCTTTGCAACAACAAAAAGTGGACGGGATCGTGGAAGAATACAGAGACATATTCACCTCACCTACAGGGGTACCGAAACACTGCCAAGTCAAGAATCCAATCGATATGACCCCCAGTGCACCTCTACCTAATGGGCCAATCTATCAGTTCTCGCTGATGGAGAATGAAAAAATTAGGCGTCATATCCAAGATCTTCTTCATAAGGGCCACATCAGACCCATATCCTCCCCTTGCGGAAGCCCGATTGTACTGGTGAAAAAGAAGGATGACACTTGGCGAATTTGTATTGATTACAAAGACTTAAAAAAAATCACAGTCAGGAATCGCTACCCCATTCCCAGGATTGATGACCTTCTTGACCAACTCAAGGGGGAAAATTTCTTCAGCAAGATTGACCTGAAGTCTGGCTACCACCAGGTTCCCATTGAACCAACTGATTTCTGGAAGACAACCTTCAAGTCTAAAGAAGGTCTCTATGAATGGCTAGTCATGCCCTTTGGCTTAACAAATGCACCAACCACCTTCATGAGGTTGATGGATGATGTATTGAGACCTTTCACCAACTCCTTTGTGGTAGTATATTTGGATGAAATCCTCATCTTCAGTAGAACATGGGAAGAGCACATGTGGCATATTCAACAGGTTTTGAGCACTCTCTGGCAACACAAGCTTTATGCCAACTTGGAAAAATTCTCTTTTGGCATGAACAGAGTCCACTACCCAGGATACATTGTTGATGAGCATGGGTTATATGTTGATCTAGCTAAGATCCAATTCATTTGTGACTGGACGACCCCAACTTCACTGACTGAGCTTCAGAGCTTCTTGGGGCTGGCCAATTTCTACTGACGGTTCATGTTGGGATTCTCCCATATTGCATGGGCCCTTAGCCAGGTGACCAAGGGCGGTGGTAGGGATAAGTTCATGTGGGGGAAATAACAACAATGGGAATTCGATGATATGAAACATTGCTTATGCTCATCTCCCATACTCTCCTTGCCTGATCTGCAATAACCATTCGATATTGAGACTAATGCATCTGACTATGTTGTGGGCGTAGTTCTCACTCAGCACAAGAATCATGTGGCATACCATAGTGAGACACTCTTTGATGTTGTCTGGAAATACCCCACCTATGACAAGTAAATGTATTCCATTGTACAAGCCTGTCGTCAATGAAAACATTACATTCTGGGGAAAGAGACGATCATACACACTGATCACAAGCCTCTGCAGCTCATATAGACATGGGAAATTGCAAAACAACTACCATCAGAAGTGGTCCACCTACCTGCAACAGTTCCATCTCAACATCAAGTATAAGACAGGTATCTCCAATCATGTTGTTGACTGTCTCAGTTGGCCCCTTGTGGCTGCACTCACCACTGTACTTCATTCCCGTGGACATGAAGCATCTGAGTGGCCCCAACTTTATCAACAAGATCCAGATTTCACCACCACATATCAGCTCTTGGGTACATGCACCATTGTTACTGATTTTCACATTCAGGATGAAATCTTATGCCAAATGGGATATCTCTGTGTTCCTACAAGAGGGCGTGCAAAGATGATTTGGGAATCCACTAAAGTTGGGTGGCAGGACATTTTGGCATAGAGAAAATTGTGGTTGTTCTTCATAAACATTTTTATTGGCCAAAACTTTGACAGGACGTCAACAAGTATATCTGATCTTGCAGTGCCTGTGTCGTTGCCAAGCCAGCCATCAAGAAGCAAGGCTTATACAGCCCTCTTCATATTCCCAATAAGTCATGGGAATCCATCTCAGTGGATAACATGTCTGGTTTTTCATAGACCAAGTGCAAAAATGACTATGTGTTTGTGGTGTTTGATCGATTTTCGAAGATGGCCATCCTCACATCCTATAAGAAGAATGTCACAGTGGCCGAGACTTCCAAGCTCTTCCTCGAATGCATTTGGGTCCAATTTGGGATACCACAGAACATCATCTCCAACCGAGACAATAGGTTCCTCAAAACCTTTTGGTCGAGTCTCTGGTATCTATTGGACACCAAGCTCACAAAATCCACCTCTTTCCACCCCCAAACTGATGGCCAAACCAAGTTCATCAATCAGATGATTGTGCACATCCTGTGCATGTACAATTCTAAGAATCCTTGTGAATGGGAACACAGTCTTCCATATGTCCAACACATCTACAACAGGGATCTCCATAGTTCCACCAACCACAGACCATTTCAAGTGGGTCTGGGATTCCAACCCTTGGGACCCATTGATGTTGTACTTCCTCTTAGCACCGCATAGATAGGCTCTTCCCCTGATCAGTCTGTGATCGACAAAGCCACCAGATTCATTGATCGTATTCAACACATCTACCAACAGGTCTAGGAGATTTTGCAGAAATCCAATGCAAAGTGCAAGTAGTGCCACGATCAACACAAGGTACCACACTTTGGCAACAAAGTCTGGTTACATTTTCAGAAGGAGCGTCTCACCAAGCCCCATCAGAAGCTTCGTCTACTCCGTTATGGGCCTTACAATATCACCAAGGCTATGGGTAGAATTGATTTTTAGCTCAACACTCCACCCTTCCTTGGTCTGCATCCAGTATTCAATGTGGACCTCCTTAGGCCATATTTTACACAATTATTGGACACCTCTGATATCACCGAATAACTGACACCAATAGAGCTCAACCCTGACTACATGGAACAAGCATCCACTGATTAGATCATAGACACACAGGTCAAGGGCACTTGCCAGCAGCGGATCGAGGTTTATCGGGTTGTCAAGGCAGGGCAACTTCTACACCAAGGCAAGTGGCTCACCCAGGGCCAAATCCAATAGAAGTTTCCTCACATGATGGGGGAACTCAATGCAATGGAGACCATTGATTCCTAATGGGGGAGGATTGATCCAGGTGGATATTGGTGGCCACTCACCTATTCCAACTGGCTCCTCATGTCCGTTTTTGTTCAGCACGTCTTTTTGTAGTTCTTTATAATTGTGAGTTCCACACTTCTGGGGTTGTCTGAAGCCTCACACATTCTCCAGGCAAATATGGGTGGCTTCTTGCCTAATCCAACTGGCTTATTTTGTATGTTTTCATGTCAGCACATCTTTTTGTACTTTCAGGGTTGTTTTAGGGCTCTAGAAATTGTTTTTTTGGCTTGCCACAATCATATTGTATACAGAATCAAAGTCTAAAGACAGAATGTGTATCACTCTGAAATACCTTTCCAATGGGCTATCACGTACCTAAAACGGAGGTCGTATGAAAAATTTATGACCCTAGGAAGTTGAGGTACCAAATTACACTAACTTACCCATAGGGCCCACATGACTTTTGGCGTTTCACCTTCTAGGGTTAGGTTTTTGGATGTCTAAGGTTTTGGAATTCATGAGTAATATAATGGGAAAAAACCATAAGTAGCTCAGACTAAATAATATGTGTTTAATATCAGTGTTGAAAAAAATAAAACGACTCTCCATCAATCAAGTTAACCTCCACTAAAACGAATAGATCCTTTTCTATAATTTGAATTTAAATTCCAAACGATCAATTCTTTTCACATTTAACGCGAAACAAGCCTTCAAGAGAACCTTAGAGCCAATGGAAGAAACCCAACACCGGTCGAAGGCTCGCATGGAATATGGTTACTAATAAGAAGTAATTGTGAAGTTAGAGAAACAAAAAAAACAGTACATGAACAATCATGTCCTTTCCATCAATCCTTAATAACAGTAAGGGTTCCAGTTGTAAAGTTTCAACACCACTTCTACCAAAAGGAAAACGCAACCACAAAAATAATAAACAGACATGCCAGTACAGTTGCTTGTAATGCCACAGAAGAGGGAAAAGATCCACCCACTACTAACAAAACGACAATTTCCCTTATGATTTGACCTTTCTGAAGTAAATGATCATGGATACCTAACTGCGTTAATAATTTCCAGCTCGTATATTGTTGATACTTAATATCAATTGATCTAACTAAAGCTCATAATAAAATTCAAAAACATGCAAGGATAAAAATGGCACTTCTTTAAAACGAAAACCAGTCGTCTAATACTATTGTGCTCCAGGTGATCCTAAACATACACATAACACCAAGTTGAGACAAAAATAATCTTAAACGTATGTCTAAGAAAACATAACCTTTAGTGCCATCTGTGGGAATTGAAACTATGACTATCGTGTACACACCCTCTGATGCAATATTTTATAATTCACGATCCCTATATTAAGTTATCCATGGTCAAGCTGTCGAATAAACTCCACTAGAACCATTAGATACTAATCCAAGATGCAATGATAGATGCCTTCATATATCATATCTCGTTTTCTTTTAACACCACTAGTGCGAGCCATGGGGGTCTAACCAAAGGTATTACTTCCAATGGTGTAAGTTTATAATATATCCTATCATTATGATATCTGGAGCTCTAGTTACCTTCTAGATCGATGTTAAAAGAAATAAACTTAGAAATAAAAAATAGAAATAAACTTAGAATAAAGTTATATATATATATAACCTCTATTAAATTGAAAACATTCTAAGTCGCCCACTAATCTTGATTCCACTGAAAATTTTGAAGGATTAGATATTTATAATATATCCTATCATTATGATATCTGGAGCTCTAGTTACCTTCTAGATCGATGTTTAGCCACACTCCCTACAACCATAAAATTCACCCTACTTAAAATGTTTTCAATTTAATAGAGGTTATATATATATATATATATATATATATCAACGCTTATTCCATAATTTTATTTAAATACATCGATTTACATCAGCGAATAATCCAAAATATTAATCAATTTATAATGATTTACATCGGCCAATAATGTTTAATGCTAATCAATTTGTAGCGAATTCAATCAACCAATAATGTAGAATACTAATTAACAAACAAAACCGAAAATCCAAATTTCCCTTGCAAGCTACATCATTTTCTTAATAAAAATAAACCTTGAGTAATTGTCATCAGAAATTTAACAATACATTTGTGAGTTCATGTTGGTATAACCCATTTCATCAATATTTAAAATATAAATTTATAAACAACAGGAATATGATGCCACTAATCAATTATTCAATCCATACAAATTGATATATATATTCAAATAGTTTATATTTAACAATTGAATACCGTAACTGGAAAACTTGATGTGTGTGAGGTTTATCTTCAAAGGCTTGCGCTATTTCCTTTCTTGCTTTCTAATCGTATTAATTCATCAGTACCTCCCATCCAATGCTACGGGTACTCTTATTCCCCCTTAGCCCCCCGAGTCACAAAGGGGTCACACATAGAAATTCAGATCCAACTCTATCTCAAGCTTGCCCTTGCAAGGAGAGGCTTCCACCTCTTTGCAAAGATTGCATCCCAACTCACACAAGTAAACTAGTCACAAGAAAAATTTTGACATCATTTTAGTCATCCAACAATAGGGTGTCCTCCTCCTTCCCTCCCTTTTCTTTTATAAATTTTTTTATCTTGACACTTGTCTTTTCATGCATAATTAGACAATTTTGAATAATCATTTGAGATACTATTAACCCTGAACACATGTCACTCTTCCCTCAAGTTTCACATGTTTTGTTTCTTTTTAATTAAATAAAATTTGAATATTTCCTCACCTTCTCAATTAGTTCCTAGATTTTCTTCTAGTTGTCCCTTAGTTCCCCAAATTCTCCTTTATTGTGTCTCCTAACTAATTTATAGTTGGATTTTGATTAGGAATATTCTCTTAGTTTGGATTTAGAGTCTATTTTGACTTAGGAATCTAACTCTAATTTGACACCACACTTCCTCATGAATAATTTCTTTTATTATTTTCATGCACACATCGTGCACGTGTATTAAATTTCATTCTCCCCTTTCTAGATTTTATTTACTCTAATTTCCCTTAGACCCATTGTTATAAAATTTCTTAAGGCATAACCATTTTAGACTTAGATTTTATTATATTCCGGTTCACTTCTTAATAATAAAATTATATTATCTTTTTCTAAAATCTAAGTATTCATTTTATCCTCTAAATTATTTTAATTTTTATTTACGTATTAATTTATTCATGCGACGTGCTATTCAAGATGCACCTACGTTCTCCAAGGGTGTCACTTGCCAATTTTACTAAGTTTGGAGGTTCTCTGATGCTTGGAATCAATACTCCACTTGTCGACCTTGTGTGAGACTAAGGTATTATTGAGGAATAAGGAATTTGCCTTATTGTGCACCCCTCAGAAATCCTCATGAGAGACTGTCTCAATCTTCCCTCATGACATCATGAACCTCTCAGGAACAAGGTAGTCGTTAACCTTCACTTCATGTCACGATGGGAGTGCTATAAGGTCGTGATAGGGACACTTCAATACCTCTTCCTAATCTATCTGATATATGTGTATAACCCCTTTACTCCATACATGAGTCAGATTAACAAGCATTGCCATGCTTGCATCCACTGACAATAATTAATGTTAATAACGCATATACATCAAATCCATAACTAAAATCATCATCATAACATATGTGTAAAAATCAAATACTCATAATCAAAGTAAATAGTCCAATCCTTGACTCAATCCGGAGTCTAAGGAATTTTGTCGATGCCATCAACATCCTCTTCGTGTCATGTTTCCTGCACACTCAAGAAGCCTCATCATAGTGATTTTAAATGCTATACATCAATATTAATAACTTAACAAATTAAATACTCAATGATGACATAATTTTTAACTCATAAACCAAATCAGCTAATCATAAAGTATCATGTTTTAACCAGATCACTTGCATACAAGTGTCCTCAAAGAATATATCAGTGGTATGAAAAAGTGATTAGTGGAACTGGATGTTATAATTACCACAAAATAAGAAGAAATTCATTATTCTTCTACCATAAATTACACTAGATATTCCAATAACATGAATGAAAAAAAATTCCACATACAAATGATATTAGGGTATGTCCCTGCAATCAATGTAAACTTTTTTTAGATTAGACACAAAATCATATAATTTATTACTGAATACAAGGAAATAATTCACTCATTCAATAATACATCAAGAAAAAATACAGATATAGTTAATTTTTGAATAAATAGTTATTTAGAAAATTACAATAAAAGTACTCTCATATCTTTGTATGATCAATTTGAAGAATTTAACTAAATTTTGAAAATAGTTTCACTTAAATGCATGAATGATGAATTTGCATGATTCACAACACTGCAAAAACACACAATCTAACATTCACCTAAGCACATTTCTCCAAAAGATCCAGTTTTTTACTATATAATGAAAACTTATATTAGTATACTATTTTTATACACCAACCAAAACCTCTATCATTTTCTTTATAAAAATATACAATAAAAATCACAAGGATTTCCTAGTCTTCCTCCCTCTCTACTTGATAGAAATATACTAGCAGAAACTAAGAAGTCCCCAACCTCTTAGCAAGAAATTCCAATCCTTTTTACATAAAAAGAGTAGCATTTTATAATTAAACATATATTATTTCCTTCTTCATTCCTTCCTTTCTATAATCACTGGTGAATAATAAATTTATGGGAAATTGAATCATTATGGATTGTATCTTCTTTCAATCAAAATCCTCCAGCACAATAACAAATCAAAACTTGGTATGTATGTGGCTCCTCGTGATTCGGGACTTTGGCTTTGTTTTTCTTTGAAAATTGCTCATGTATCACTTTAAATTCATACCTATATAATAATAAATCCAAAAATAAAATTCATAATAAATAAAAATAACAAACTTTATCAAAATAATAAAACATGAGAAAAATAAATGTGAAATCGTGCACCATTTTATTTTAATTTTTCTAAGATTTTTCATGGTCAATTTGACAAAAATATCTTTCCGAGACTATTCCTCAAATTCTCACCTTTCCAATGAGCTATTTTATGCTCTATTTGACCTTCTTGAACTCCATATATGGCCTCCTAAAGGAAACGTTCAATCACCATTGATCAAATTTATGGGTTGATTTTGTTCATTGATTTAAAAGTCAAAATCAATATCCCACATGCATAGGGAAAAATAAATTTTGTGGTTTTATAATGTATTTGATTATCATGATAGTTTATATGAAAATCAATAGAAAGTATAGAAATTTGAACTCGCGTTGAATCAAATGTCAAGCTTTCCCATCTAGATATATTTCTTATACCCCCATGTTAGTTCAGATATACGAGTGAACAATGAAGCCATCCATGCCCCAGATCTAGATAACTTAGTAAACCCATCCAGATATCTCGGTGAAAAATCATGAAATAACATGATATTTACAAAATAATAAAAATTAATTAAATAATTAAAACAATTGCAAAATCATGATAGATCATTTTCCACATTGCATCATGCCACATCATCTACCTAGTCAACAGAGCACAACTATAGTATAAATATTTATTGACGAGTATAACTCTGTGTTCGAAACTCAAAATGAAAAAACTTTCATATCGCCAGAAATATATTGACGAGTATAAGATGATGGTGGCATAAAAATTAGAATATAATGAAATTGAGTGAATACAATTTTTAATATTTATTTAACTACCTATTTGCTCGCACCCTCTTTAATCCCTTGTATTTTCTGGACTCTTGATCATTAGGTTTGTTCTCATATTTACTAAAAATATTCATACATTACATAAAAATAAACAAAATTAGTTTCTTCTAAAGAAAATAGAAATCAATTGCGAAAAAAAATGTGAAAAAATCTATTTTTTTCTATGATTTGATTAGAATTAAAACTGGATAAATCATTCTTTTAACTCAATTCTGTTTTGAAAAGGTCGCAGGGGAAAATGGTGGATCCGTAGGCCAATTTCCAACTATTTTGAGTTTTAAATGGTCGCAAATATTATACCACACTAACAGGGTTAAAATTAAACAATTAGTTATAAGGTTTTCCCCACACAATGTATATTGTGAGTTGTATTGCTTAGTGTACTTGACAAGATATGTAATTAAATTTTAGCCCAAACAATGTTCAAAACCAAACTTGGATTACCACATAACTATGTGTGTGTCATAGTAAAAGTATCAGAACACCTAGAATAGGTAGAGTGACATGGAGGATGATTTGGTAATTCATGTCAGTATAGGTAGAGTGACATGGAGGATGATTTGGTAATTCATGTCAGTGTTTCATCGAAACTTGAATCAATGTATATTATGATCTATTCAATGAGTGAGTGATATTCACTCATATAGGAAATGACATCCTATAATAGGAATGCATTCATAATAGTGATGGTCTAAGATTAGAAAGTCTAAAATAGAACTAGTCAGTTAACTCCCACTGAACTAGTGTGCCAAAAATAGAAATTTCTTCAACACCCCCTGAACACACTATGGAGTAAAAAATGAGTCCCGACTACTAGGACATATTAGGTACTCATGTACAATGAAACTAATGAACACTGAATAAAACTGAGGAAAGAGGGAAAACCATGTGGGAACAAAACCCCCCCTCAAAAGACAATGCAACAAAAGAACAAAAGGAAGCTTCTAAGCAATTGTGTTCTACACTGCAAGACGATCCCACAAAGTATGAAACTTCTTCTCAGTGAAGGTCTTGGTGAATATGTCGGTAGTATGTTCAGAGGAAGGACAAAACTGCAAATCAATGATCATGTCATGTACTAAATCTTTGATGAAATGCATGTGAACCTCAATGTGTTTGGTTCATTGTCGTTGTACTGGATCTATGCAAAATCTCAGTGTACTCTAATTGTCACACCATATGATAGTCGGACAATGAAACTGGATACCAAGCTCGGTAAGGAAGTATTGAAGCCAAAATGTCTGAATGCCACAGTTGACTACTCCTCTGTACTTGTTATCTGCAGAAGATAAAGCAATGGTCGGTTTCTTCTTACTTGACCAACAAATTGGGCCTGACCCCAAACTAAGAGTGTACCCGAACATGGACTCGCGATCTATGTTATCACCAGCCCAATCTGAATCTGTGAAGCCTATTTGATCTAATTCACAACCAACTACATAGTGAATCCCATAACTCATGGTGCCCTGCACATATCTGAGGATGCGCTTGGAATCCTTCCAGTGCAGATCATGGGGTTCCTACATGTATCTAGAAATTTCTCCTACCGCATATGAGATATCTAGGCGGGTGTGGGTGAGATACAAAAGACTGCCCACAAACTGTTGATACAAAGTGTTGTCCACTAATGGTGTTTCCCTCCCATCCTCAAGTCTGATCCCAAATAAGAAGGGTGTAGGTGCAGACTTACAGTCTGTCATGTGGAATCTATCCAGAAGTTCCTTGACATACTTATCTTGATAAAGCTTGATGTCGAAAGCATCCTGACTGATCTCAAGACCAAGAAAAAAGTGTAGTGGACCCATGTATGTCATAGAGAACCCATCATGAAAAATATCTTTGACCAAATAAATGGTTGAAGTAGAGCTACCAATGATCAAAAGATCATCAACATAGAGTACTAAAATCATCACAGAGTCAGTAGTCCTCAACATGTACACATTGGACTCAGATTTATGTCTAAAAAATTCATGTGAAAGCAAGTAAGAATCCATCTTTGCTTACCATGCTCTAGGTGTCTGCTTGAGGCCATAGATAGACTTCTTCAGTCTGCATACTAAATATGAGTTTTGAATGAACCCCTTATGTTGCTCCATGTAGATCTCCTCTGAAAGGTCACCATGAAGAAAAACATTCTTCACATCCATCTAGTGAACTTACCATCCTTTGGTTGTTGCAATGGCTAGATCCAAGCGAATGGAGTCCATATTTGCTATAGGAGCAAAGGTCTCATCATAATCTATCCCATGAATCTGCTGAAATCCTTTTGCAAATAGCCTAGCCTTGTACCTACTCACCTGACCATTTGTTTCTCTCTTGGTCCTATAGACCCATCTTCATCTGACAAATTTCCTCCCTAGTGGAAGTGGAACCAAATCCGAAGTTTGATTCTCTAGGAGACAGTCATGCTCCTCCTGCATGGCTGCTTCCCATAGTGGATTGCCAACAACTTCATTGTAGGTATGTGGATCAGAAGATTGAACCATATATAAATTCATGGGCATCTATGGTTCAAAAGATGAAAGTACATGAGAAGGATCCACATGTTGAGATCGAGTCCTCCTCGAATCCAATGGATCCCCTGCAAGGTTTCCTACTGCATGAAGTGTGGATTCTTCCCACTTGGGAATTTGTTGAATCTTCGATGTTGGCTCCTCATTTGGATATACTACCTGGTCATATGCATGTATAAAATCCTCTGAATCTATGTTTGATTATGTAGCATCTGAGTGTTTGGAATCATCATCTATGATGTCTAGAACTAATGGAAGCACAAGAGTCTCTACATGTGGCACTAGAGGTGCATGCAAAGGAGTATCATCAAACTAAACACTGCGCTCAATGATGAGTCGGTCTATAGAGGGATCAATCAATATGTATCCATTCACATCATCTGGATATCCCACAAAGATGCAAGGTGTGCTCTGTGGATCTAAGGATTTCCTCTTTTCAGAAGGAATATGGGCCCATTCTCTAGATACAAAGATGCAAAAGTGTGTGACATCTGGTTTGTCACCTATCCAAACCTCAAAAGGTGTCCTACCCTCAATAGACCTGTGAGGTTCTATGTTATGTATGTAAGCAACACAGTTAAGTTCCTCATCCCAAAGATTGGAAGGAAGTGATCTTGCATGCAACATGCAACTGGTCATCTCCTTGAGAGACATGTTCTTCCTTTCAACAACTCCATTATGTTATGGAGTGTATGGAACTTTGTGCTACAACTAGATACCATCTTCACGACAAAGATTTTGAACATCTTTGTTGATATAATCCCCCCCATTGTATGTACAAATGATGTTGATTTTCTTCCTAGTTTGTATCTCTACTAGAGCTTTGAAGTCTTTGAGATACTCAAAAACTTCAGACTTTTGTCTGAGAAAATAAACCCAAGTATAGCATGAGTAATCATCAATAAATGTAAGAACATACCATGCTTTTTTTATGGACGAATGTGTAAATGGACCCATGAGATCAATCTGAACAAGATCCAAGGAAGAGGAGGTTCTCCTTTCCTTCCCCTTTTCAAACTTCTCTTTAGGATGATTTCCAAGAATGCATCCTTCACAAACCCCTTCAGAAAAGTGAATGTCTGGCAAGCCTTTGACTATTCCTTCCTATCATTAGAATGTGTAAGTAGAAAAGAGGAATCATTGTCAGTAAACTTAATGAACTTATACAACCGTGATTTGTTATCTACCTCACCAACTACAATAATGGAACTGTCATGCATGTTAAGTACGGTAACTGAATCTGATGTAAATTCAACCCTTTTACCTATTTGAGTGATTTGACAAACTGAGATCATATTTATAGAAAGCTTTGGAACATGTAAAACATTCTCAAAACATCCATTTGGGAGTTCCACTCTTCCCTCTCTTGCAACTACTATTGGAGTATCATCCCCCATGAGAATAGGAGGTCCAGAGCATGAAATCAAAGAAGTAAAAACTTCCTCTTTAGCTTCCATATGATGGGATGCACCACAATATATAATCCATGAATCAAATGATGAATTAATTGCAACTAGAGAATGATGATTACCTTTCTTAGGCACATGGTCCTCTTCCTTCTTCTTCTTGGCTCCTTCAGGAATGAAGTCTCCAAGGTTATTCTTATGAAGTACATGTGTCATAAGATCGATTTGCTTCTTCATGCATGTGGATTATTCATGATTCGGTTTATTGCAATATGTGCACTTATTTACCTTCTTATTCTTCCCTTTGGAATTTGAAGAATCTTTGGAACCTGAAGAATCCTTGAAGGGTTTGGAATATCCCTCCTTCTTTGACTCTGGTTGTAATAGCTCCTTTCGTTTTTGCTTCAATTTTTGATTGGATGACCCTTTTCCATAATGCATGGTGAGTGCAAGTGCTTTGGGATATTTCATAAGGCCCATATGTATGATTTTTGTCTTCTCTTGTGTGAGAGACTCAATGAACTGAGCCATCGTAGGCATTTTCCAATTTTCTCCCAAAAGACATCTTCCGGAATGGAAATTGGAGACATATACAACGTATTTTGATCCTAGCTTGGCCAAGATTGCTAGAATAAGTTGTTTCTCTTGTGTAGAGTTTTCAATACCACATTCACCCAAGATCAATATCAAAGACTTAAATTTAGTAAATAAATCTTGTATATTATCAAAACTTTTAGGGTCTAAGGTATTCAACCCTACCTCAAGCATATGACCTCACATCTCATCCTCCTTTCCAAAGAGTCCTTCCAAGGTGGTATGAATCTCATTTGGAGTCTTTCATGTGACAACATGAAACAATAAATCAATGGATATTAACTCAAGAAGTAGTCATGTGGCCTCATCCTTACAGTTTTCCCATCTGGTCTTCTCAAGCGCTGATTTAGGTTATGTTTTTGTCCCCATTGTCAAATTATATAGTCCTTTTCTTTTGAGTTGGAATGTGGCCTTTGAATTCCATTAAAAATATGTGTACGGTGTGAGTATTATCACCAGAATTGATTGAAGAAGTTGCATCGTCTCCATCCCTGCTATTGATTCTGAAAATTTCTTGAAAAACCAAATCATGGATTTTGAGATATGACAGACGGTTCTATGGCAGCTATAGATATGATAAAACAACTATATCTCCTAAGATATGATGTGGGTTTTGGAGATTTTTGGTGAGAATGATCATCCCTATGTTATATGTCTCTGATAAAAATTTCAGCCCGACAAAAAACCAATTTTTTGGAGGGAAGTTGAATCATCACACCCTAAAGAAGGATACAGTGCGACAATGCTTAATCATCACACTCAGGGTGAAGAGTACAGTGCGACGTTGTCGCACCCTAAACTGTGTATAGGATGTGATGATTCCCAAGTGTGAGTTAGATCATCGCACCATTTGGTAGGAATAGACTTCAACGATTCCAAACGTCGCACTCTTCGATAGGGATAGGCTGTGACAATGGCGGAAACTAGGTTTACTCAATCCTCTTTCTCTCTTCTCTAGATTGTCTGGGTTTCTTCGAGCAGCTCGGCTATGATACCATGTTAGTGTTTCATGGAAACCTACACAAGAGACCTAGCTAAAGCATACACAAACAAAGATTATCAAGAAAAGGAAGAGAGATACAATATGAATAATGAGAATCAATGTATATTATGATCTATTCAATGAGTGAGTGATATTCACTCATATAGGAAATGGCATCCTATAATAGGAATGCATGCATAATAGTGATGGTCTAAGATTAGAAATTCTAAAATAGAACTAGTCAGTTAACTCCCACTGAACTAGTGTGCCAAAAATAGAAATTTCTCCAACAATTACAACTAATATTTGGATATCTGGATGCATGTGTGTCTACTTGTTCTTACTTGACCAAAAATCAAGATATAATCCATAGTAGAAAGTCATATGGGCATCCAAGTTACCATCCTTGTCATACTATACAAATATCTTTGATTTGGATGCAATAATTGTTCATTTAACAAGACACGTCAACCAATATGAAAGACAT
>ML784685.1:0-14934 GCA_009831015.1 Picea engelmannii | reverse complement strand
TATGACCATTATCCTCATGACCATAGCCAAACCTTCACTCCCTTTAAAGACCTTGCAGGTTCTCATTGATCCAACGGTGGTCGGGTCCCTGCGCTCGGATCTGACGGCTGAGACCTGTCCTCCTATCGAGCTTCTCCCGGTGGAACCCGATCTTGCCACGCGTCCTCCCAAATAGACGGTCCTGATTATGTCGGGATTTCACCTTGGCTTTTCCCGCTGGTATATCTCCCTCGCAGCTTCTGTCTGATCTGACGGCCCTCGTTCTTTCGAGAAATTTGAATGAGATCCTGTGGTTGTGGATCTCTGTCTTCCTTCTCTTCTGCAAATTCCTGTATCTTGAGCTTTGCCTTTGCTGCGCGTGTTTTCTTCAACGCTGTTCCTCCTGAGCTTTCACGTTTGAATCCCCAAGGGATTTTTATCCTTCTTATCCTACCATCTCCACTGCTGTACTTTCCATCAATGACAAGCATACGCTACTTGGTAAACATTTTCCAACAATTCATTACTCTCAAAATATTACGTTTTGGAGTAAACGACCCATGTGGAAAGTAAATTGGCCCATTTTGGAAATGGGTTTTGAACCGTTTGGCGAGATTCCTCACAGTTGTCTCATAAAGTAAGTCGCAATATCATCTCTTGCAACTGATACGAATTTTCATTTAAAGTGTCATTTCTGCCATGATTTCTTAATTTTTCACTTGCAGATTGAGAGTAAATTTTTAGGGGTTCTTAGAAATAGTGGGAGAGATGGATATGACAACTATTATACAATCAAAATTGGTGGTAATCCTCACACCATACAATTATTTTGATTGGAATCCCAAGGCGATATTCCAACTCAAAAGAAAAGGACTATATAATTTGACGATGGCGACAGAAACAAAACCTACATCAACGATTGAGAAGATGAGATGGGCGAACCATAAGGATGATGCCACATGACTACTTCTTGAGTTAATCTCCACTAATTTTTGGTTTCATGTTTCTGCATGCAAGACTCCAAACGAGATCTGGACCACCTTGGAATGACTCTTTGGAAAGCAGGATGAGATGCGAGGTCATATGCTTGAGGTAGAGTTGAATACCTTAGACCCTAAAAGTTTTGACAATATAAAAGATTTTTTTACTAAATTTAAATCTTTTCTATTAAGCTTGGGTGAATGTGGTATTGATAGGTCTACACAAGAGAAACAACTTATTCTAACAATCTTGGCCAAGCTAGGACCAGAGTACGTTGTATATGTCTCCAATTTCCATTCTGATAGGTGTCTTTTTGGAACAAATTGGAAAATGTCTATGTTGTCTAAGTTCATTGAGTCTCTTACACAAGAGCAGACAAAACTCATATAGATGGGCCTCATGAAAGATCCCAAAGTACATGCACTCACCATGCATGATGGAAAAGGGTCATTCAAACATAACAAGAAAGAGGGATATTCCAAACCCTTTAATGATTCTTCAGGTTCCAAAGACTCTTCAGATACCAAGAAGAAGAAGAAGAAGGGAAAGCAGTGCACTTACTACAATAAACCAAATCATGAAGAATCCACATGCATGAAGAAACATATCGATCTTATGTCACATGCACTTCAACAGAACAACCTTGGAAACTTCATTCTAGAGGGAGTCAAGAAGAAGAAGGAAGAAGATCTTGCTCCCAAGAAAGGTAATCATCACGCTCTGGTTGCAATTAATTCCTCATATGATTCATGAATTATAGATTCTGGTGCATCCCATCATATGGCAACGAAAGAGGAAGTTTTCTCTTCCTTGAGTCCATACTCAAGACCCCCTATTGTCATGGGGGATGATACTCCAGTAGCAGTAGCAGAAGAAGGGAGAGTGGAACTCCACAATGGAAATTTTGAGAATGTTTTACATGTTCCAAAGCTTTCTATGAATCTGCTCTTAGTTTATCAAATCACTTAGAAAGGTAAAAAGGTTGAATTTACATGAGATTCAGTTTCAGTAATTGACATGCATGACAATTCCATCATTGCAATTGGTGAGGTGGATCACAAGTCAAGGTTGTATAAATTCACTAAGTTTTCTGACGATGACTCTTGTATTCTACTTACACATAAGGAGAGTACTTTGCATGCACCTCTAGTGAAACATGCATATACTCTTGTGCTTCCATCAGTTTCAAACATCAGGGATGATTCCATACACTTAGATTATGTACATGGAAATAAGCAGGTAGTACAACTAGATAAGAATCCAACGCCAAAGCTTCAACAGATGCCCAAGAAGGCACATACCACATTTCAGGCAGCAGGAAACCTTGCAGGGAATCCATTGGATTCGAGGATGACTCAATCTCAACATGGGGATCCTTCTCATGTACTTTCATCTTCTGAACCTGCGATGCCCATGCATTGCTATATGGTTCAATCTACTGATCCATATAACTACAATAGGGTTGTGGGAAATCCATTATAGCAAGCAACCATGCAGAAGGAGTATGACTCACTCCTACATAACTAAACTTGGAATCTGGTTCCACGTCCACCATAAATGAATATTTTCAGGTGCATATGGGTCCAGGGGATCAAGAAGTACAAGGCCTGACAGGTTGCCAAAGGACTTCATCAGATCCATAAATATTTCTACATCTTCATGAAGACTTTCAATGAGCAGAAGTTTCATACTTTGCGAGATCGTCTTGCAGTGAAGAACACAGTTGTCTAGCAGTTGTTATTTTCTTCTTTTGATACATTATATTTTGATGGGGGGTTTTGTTCCCATGTGGTTTTCCCTCTTTTCCCTCTTTCCTCACTTTTATTCAGTGTTCATTAGTTGCAATGTACATGAGTACCTAAAATGGCCTAGTAGCCGGGACTCATTTTTTACTCCATAGTGATGTTCAGTGATGCGAACTGCCTCCCAGCGACAACTCGCTCCCACCAGGACCTTCTTCTTCCTCGGCCCGAAGAACTCAAAGTTTCCTCTGATCCCCTCTCTGGAATCCTTCGTACCCACAGTGACTCTTCAACTCGCGCGGTCCTCCTTTCCTTGGTTTTCGGAGGATCGGCTCTCGTGACTTCACGTGTTCAACAATTGAATACTAGACCCTCGGATCCCAAGACCCGATGTCTTTGGTCAACGCTGACCTTACCTTGGCAGATCGGGACTTCGCTTTTCGTGACTTCGCGACTCGTGTCACTATACCTTCGGGGTCCCAACCTCCGAGATCCGAAACATCGAGATGTCAACAAACTAGCTATCTCGCCCCTCGCTTCCTCGCCACTCGCGAGACCAATCTCTCAACCCTTCGACTCCTGAGATCCGGTGTCCTGAGATTACCTGTTACGTCACCCAACTATGACCCACACTATACTGAAATTGTCGGGACTTCGCTTCTCGCGATCTCGCGATCTCCCTTGACGAGAAGTAAGAGTTTTCCCTCGTGAACTCCCGATGCATCCGACCCATGAATCGAATCACACTCCTTGTGATCTCGATCGATGACTTCTGTCCAATCTGAGCTTTGAACTTTCTTCTGTCTGCACTGTAGACTTCACGTCCACTTTTCCTCCTTACGCAAATCCCGAATAAGAAACGTCTCTCCACGAGACTCGTCCGCCAACCTTCTCACTTCTCCTTGCAACTTGTTCGCGAATGTTCTCTCCACTACTCTTCGACTACTTCGAAGGCCTATCTTTCCTGAGCTTTAACAGCTTCTGAGCTTCTTATGGAAACTCCCTGCACGCACTCCTTGCGGCCTTACTTCAAACACGTTAAGTGTTGAAGTCTTCTTGACCTTGTGCACTCCTACAACAGCATTCTATCAATGCCTTAACTCAGAATCGCAACTCTGAGACGTCGTCTAGCCTGCGCACGTCTTGCACGGCTCTATCTACCCAAAACCGACTTCTGGGTGAACAAGAATGAGAGTTTAACTGCTCCGCCTCATCAACGCACTCTATGTGGATGAATTCAACTGCACTCTATGCAGGAATATCCTGGCTCAAACAGAGAAACAATTGAAACTCATTCATCATTCTCTCAGATTTCGAACCTGCCATGAAATCACATATGCAGCATATAGAAGAAAGGCATAACAAGAAGCAATTATGCAACAACATAATATCAACAACGCCCAGAGAATAATCACCGCCATGGAATTGAATCAAAGACTTCTTTCTATTAATTCAATCTGTACATGGGTGTTCTCCACAAGTTCTCTGCTTGCTCTCTTCTTGCTCCTGTTTCTCATATGAATGCTTAATGCTAATCGTTACAATAATACAAAGGAGGGTGCCTATATTCCGTTTTCCCTCTCGAATTCTACAACTATCAAATCTACAATTAATTCCTATCTATATTTACATTAACTCTATTAAATGCCTCAGCTACTAAGGACGTGAGCTTAAAGGCTCACGGTCCGTTACAATGTACGAATGCGCTTCATCACATCAACGTATTTAATGTTTGGCGCAACATATCAGGTATTTCAAAATTTTGGTGCTGGCGCTGTTCAGCTGTTCTTTCCTTGCTCCACGTGCTGGCTCGCTTGATGAGGTGTGGATTCTTCTGCATCATTCAGGGGGGGTGTTGGATAAATTTCTATTTTCAACACACTAGTTTAGTGGGAGTTAACTGACTAGTTCTATTTTAGACTTTCTATTTTTACCATCGCTATTATGCATGCATGCATTCCTAAGGAAAGATAACTTCTTGATTGCTTTTCTTAAGTATGGAATGTTTTTCCCTATATATGAGTGTATTCCACTCATTCGTTGTATCATATTGATCATGATCTATGTATCAATCATCAGCTCATTGGAGTAGTGTGAATATATTTTCTCATTCTTCCATATTGAATCTCTCTTCCTTTCTTGATAAGATTTGTTTGTACTTTCTTTAGCTAGATCTCTTGTGCAGGTTTCCATGAAACACTGACATAATTCACCCAACCAATCCTTTTACTTGCAAAGCAAATAACCACACAATCATTACAGAGAGAAGGCCCACGTCTTTATATAGTTTCCAATCTCAGGAAAACAAAAACCAACACATCATTGATCCATCGTTCATTCATACACAGAGCGAAATTCATGGATGGGAGAAAAGAACCATACATGTAACCAATAGCTTTAAAAGGGTGAGTTGGTCGAGAAGTTCCTTCCAAGATTGGATCTCAGAGCTTAACCACTAGCAAAACCAAATGCAACAATAACCATGCTAGGGTGACACCCCAATGGGAGAAGTATGGAGTGTCGTGCATTTACTACACATCACTTCCATCTTCCTCTACATTCAATTTCGAAGTACACGACAACCAGCAACCACCAATACATTAACCATGCCATTAATTCCAACCATTGAAACTTGTGATCATACTTTCCAAATGCGCCACCTAAAATCCATATTAACCATTTCCAAAACCATATGATACCATATATCAAATGCACCCAATATAATGCAATTTCCATTAGATAGCCACTAACCATTGTAGTTAGGATTAATATTAACTTGTTTCATTTCAAATGCACATAACTTCTAACATGGAATAGTATAGGCTCTTTCTTTGGAAATTTTTATAAGTCTCTTTCCCATTTCTTTTGTTTTATATTGTTACTAATATATGTCTTGTGCAGGTGTAGCCAGGCAATAATCATGGTGATGTAATCAAATGTAACAACTGTAATATATATGCCAATCATAACATAAAATTAAGTTTTGAATAATAGAACATCCATAAAATACATCATCCACCTGTCATTATACCAAAAGGCGAAGCCAAGACTGCATAATCAACCATATAAGACCTCGTAAGAAGTATCGAAACAACAACATAAAAAATGTGATATGACTATCTCCGAGCCTCCAGTCTACAAGGGGGTCCCACCTACTAGTATTATATATTGTTAGCATAGTTTAAATACTAGGCTTTAACAATACTTTGTGGGCGAAATTCCTCGTTGTGATTTTTATCATCAACAATCATGAGCCATTTTTAGCATAGGTTTGACTTTACATGGTCCTATGTGCTTGCATATGTCTTTCATATTGGTTGACGTGTCTTGTTAAATGAACAATTATTGCATCCAAATCAAAGATATTTGTATAGTATGACAAGGATGGTAACTTGGATGCCCATATGACTTTCTACTATGGATTATATCTTGATTTTTGGTCAAGTAAGAACAAGTAGACACACATGCATCCAGATATCCAAATATTAGTTGTAATTGTTGGAGAAATTTCTATTTTTGGCACACTAGTTCAGTGGGAGTTAACTGACTAGTTCTATTTTAGAATTTCTAATCTTAGACCATCACTATTATGCATGCATTCCTATTATAGGATGCCATTTCCTATATGAGTGAATATCACTCACTCATTGAATAGATCATAATATACATTGATTCTCATTATTCATATTGTATCTCTCTTCCTTTTCTTGATAATCTTTGTTTGTGTATGCTTTAGCTAGGTCTCTTGTGTAGGTTTCCATGAAACACTAACATGGTATCATAGCCGAGCTGCTCGAAGAAACCCAGACAATCTAGAGAAGAGAGAAAGAGGATTGAGTAAACCTAGTTTCCGCCATTGTCACAGCCTATCCCTATCGAAGAGTGCGACGTTTGGAATCGTTGAAGTCTATTCCTACCAAATGGTGCGATGATCTAACTCACACTTGGGAATCATCACATCCTATACACAGTTTAGGGTGCGACAACGTCGCACTGTACTCTTCACCCTGAGTGTGATGATTAAGCATTGTCGCACTGTATCCTTCTTTAGGGTGTGATGATTCAACTTCCCTCCAAAAAATTGGTTTTTTGTCGGGCTGAAATTTTTATCAGAGACATATAACATAGGGATGATCATTCTCACCAAAAATCTCCAAAACCCACATCATATCTTAGGAGATATAGTTGTTTTATCATATCTATAGCTGCCATAGAACCGTCTGTCATATCTCAAAATCCATGATTTGGTTTTTCAAGAAATTTTCAGAATCAATAGCAGGGATGGAGACGATGCAACTTCTTCAATCAATTCTGGTGATAATACTCACACCGTACACATATTTTTAATGGAATTCAAAGGCCACATTCCAACTCAAAAGAAAAGGACTATATAATTTGACAATGGGGACAAAAACATAACCTAAATCAGCGCTTGAGAAGACCAGATGGGAAAACTGTAAGGATGAGGCCACATGACTACTTCTTGAGTTAATATCCATTGATTTATTGTTTCATGTTGTCACATGAAAGACTCCAAATGAGATTCATACCACCTTGGAAGGACTCTTTGGAAAGGAGGATGAGATGTGAGGTCATATGCTTGAGGTAGGGTTGAATACCTTAGACCCTAAAAGTTTTGATAATATACAAGATTTATTTACTAAATTTAAGTCTTTGATATTGATCTTGGGTGAATGTGGTATTGAAAACTCTACACAAGAGAAACAACTTATTCTAGCAATCTTGGCCAAGCTAGGATCAAAATACGTTGTATATGTCTCCAATTTCCATTCCGGAAGATGTCTTTTGGGAGAAAATTGGAAAATGCCTACGATGGCTCAGTTCATTGAGTCTCTCACACAAGAGAAGACAAAAATCATACATATGGGCCTTATGAAATATCCCAAAGCACTTGCACTCACCATGCATTATGGAAAAGGGTCATCCAATCAAAAATTGAAGCAAAAACGAAAGGAGCTATTACAACCAGAGTCAAAGAAGGAGGGATATTCCAAACCCTTCAAGGATTCTTCAGGTTCCAAAGATTCTTCAAATTCCAAAGGGAAGAATAAGAAGGTAAATAAGTGCACATATTGCAATAAACCGAATCATGAATAATCCACATGCATGAAGAAGCAAATCGATCTTATGACACATGTACTTCATAAGAATAACCTTGGAGACTTCATTCCTGAAGGAGCCAAGAAGAAGAAGGAAGAGGACCATGTGCCTAAGAAAGGTAATCATCATTCTCTAGTTGCAATTAATTCATCATTTGATTCATGGATTATATATTGTGGTGCATCCCATCATATGGAAGCTAAAGAGGAAGTTTTTACTTCTTTGATTTCATGCTCTGGACCTCCTATTCTCATGGGGGATGATACTCCAATAGTAGTTGCAAGAGAGGGAAGAGTGGAACTCCCAAATGGATGTTTTGAGAATGTTTTACATGTTCCAAAGCTTTCTATAAATATGATCTCAGTTTGTCAAATCACTCAAATAGGTAAAAGGGTTGAATTTACATCAGATTCAGTTACCGTACTTAACATGCATGACAGTTCCATTATTGTAGTTGGTGAGGTAGATAACAAATCACGGTTGTATAAGTTCATTAAGTTTACTGACAATGATTCCTCTTTTCTACTTACACATTCTAATGATAGGAAGGAATAGTCAAAGGCTTGCCAGACATTCACTTTTCTGAAGGGGTTTGTGAAGGATGCATTCTTGGAAATCATCCTAAAGAGAAGTTTGAAAAGGGGAAGGAAAGGAGAACCTCCTCTTCCTTGGATCTTGTTCAGATTGATCTCATGGGTCCATTTACACATTCGTCCATAAAAAAAGCATGGTATGTTCTTACATTTATTGATGATTACTCATGCTATACTTGGGTTTATTTTCTCAGACAAAAGTCTGAAGTTTTTGAGTATCTCAAAGACTTCAAAGCTCTAGTAGAGATACAAACTAGGAAGAAAATCAACATCATTTGTACATACAATGGGGGGGATTATATCAACAAAGATGTTCAAAATCTTTGTCGTGAAGATGGTATCTAGTTGTAGCACAAAGTTCCATACACTCCATAACATAATGGAGTTGTTGAAAGGAAGAACATGTCTCTCAAGGAGATGACCAGTTGCATGTTGCATGCAAGATCACTTCCTTCCAATCTTTGGGATGAGGAACTTAACTGTGTTGCTTACATACATAACATAGAACCTCACAGGTCTATTGAGGGTAGGACACCTTTTGAGGTTTGGATAGGTGACAAACCAGATGTCACACACTTTTGCATCTTTGTATCTAGAGAATGGGCCCATATTCCTTCTGAAAAGAGGAAATCCTTAGATCCACAGAGCACACCTTGCATCTTTGTGGGATATCCAGATGATGTGAATGGATACATATTGATTGATCCCTCTATAGACCGACTCATCATTGAGCGCAGTGTTTAGTTTGATGATACTCCTTTGCATGCACCTCTAGTGCCACATGTAGAGACTCTTGTGCTTCCATTAGTTCTAGACATCATAGATGATGATTCCAAACACTCAGATGCTACATAATCAAACATAGATTCAGAGGATTTTATACATGCATATGACCAGGTAGTATATCCAAATGAGGAGCCAACATCGAAGATTCAACAAATTCCCAAGTGGGAAGAATCCACACTTCATGCAGTAGGAAACCTTGCAGGGGATCCATTGGATTCGAGGAGGACTCGATCTCAACATGTGGATCCTTCTCATGTACTTTCATCTTTTGAACCATAGATGCCCATGAATTTATATATGGTTCAATCTTCTGATCCACATACCTACAATGAAGTTGTTGGCAATCCACTATGGGAAGCAGCCATGCAGGAGGAGCATGACTGTCTCCTAGAGAATCAAACTTCGGATTTGGTTCCACTTCCACTAGGGAGGAAATTTGTCAGATGAAGATGGGTCTATAGGACCAAGAGAGAAACAAATGGTCAGGTGAGTAGGTACAAGGCTAGGCTATTTGCAAAAGGATTTCAGCAGATTCATGGGATAGATTATGATGAGACCTTTGCTCCTATAGCAAATATGGACTCCATTCGCTTGGATCTAGCCATTGCAACAACCAAAGGATGGTAAGTTCACTAGATGGATGTGAAGAATGTTTTTCTTCATGGTGACCTTTCAGAGGAGATCTACATGGAGCAACATAAGGGGTTCATTCAAAACTCATATTTAGTATGCAGACTGAAGAAGTCTATCTATGGCCTCAAGCAGACACCTAGAGCATGGTAAGCAAAGATGGATTCTTACTTGCTTTCACATGAATTTTTTAGACATAAATCTGAGTCCAATGTGTACATGTTGAGGACTACTGACTCTGTGATGATTTTAGTACTCTATGTTGATGATCTTTTGATCATTGGTAGCTCTACTTCAACCATTTATTTGGTCAAAGATATTTTTCATGATGGGTTCTCTATGACATACATGGGTCCACTACACTTTTTTCTTGGTCTTGAGATCAGTCAGGATGCTTTCGACATCAAGCTTTATCAAGATAAGTATGTCAAGGAACTTCTGGATAGATTCCACATGACAGACTGTAAGTCTGCACCTACACCCTTCTTATTTGGGATCAGACTTGAGGATGGGAGGGAAACACCATTAGTGGACAACACTTTGTATCAACAGTTTGTGGGCAGTCTTTTGTATCTCACCCACACCCGCCTAGATATCTCATATGCGGTAGGAGAAATTTCTAGATACATGTAGGAACCCCATGATCTGCACTGGAAGGATTCCAAGCGCATCCTCAGATATGTGCAGGGCACCATGAGTTATGGGATTCACTATGTAGTTGGTTGTGAATTAGATCAAATAGGCTTCACAGATTCAGATTGGGCTGGTGATAACATAGATCGCGAGTCCATGTTCGGGTACACTCTTAGTTTGGGGTCAGGCCCAATTTGTTGGTCAAGTAAGAAGAAACCGACCATTGCTTTATCTTCTGCAGATAACAAGTACAGAGGAGTAGTCAACTGTGGCATTCAGACATTTTGGCTTCAATACTTCCTTACCGAGCTTGGTATCCAGTTTCATTGTCCGACTATCATATGGTGTGACAATTAGAGTACACTGAGATTTTGCATAGATCCAGTACAACGACAATGAACCAAACACATTGAGGTTCACATGCATTTCATCAAAGATTTAGTACATGACATGATCATTGATTTGCAGTTTTGTCCTTCCTCTGAACATACTACCGACATATTCACCAAGACCTTCACTGAGAAGAAGTTTCATACTTTGTGGGATCGTCTTGCAGTGTAGAACACAATTGCTTAGAAGCTTCCTTTTGTTCTTTTGTTGCATTGTCTTTTGAGGGGGGGTTTTGTTCCCACATGGTTTTCCCTCTTTCCTCAGTTTTATTCAGTGTTCATTAGTTTCATTGTACATGAGTACCTAATATGTCCTAGTAGTCGGGACTCATTTTTTACTCCATAGTGTGTTCAGGGGGTGTTGAAGAAATTTCTATTTTTGGCACACTAGTTCAGTGGGAGTTAACTGACTAGTTCTATTTTAGACTTTCTAATCTTAGACCATCACTATTATGAATGCATTCCTATTATAGGATGTCATTTCCTATATGAGTGAATATCACTCACTCATTGAATAGATCATAATATACATTGATTCAAGTTTCGATGAAACACTGACATGAATTACCAAATCATCCTCCATGTCACTCTACCTATACTGACATGAATTACCAAATCATCCTCCATGTCACTCTACCTATTCTAGGTGTTCTGATACTTTTACTATGACACACACATAGTTATGTGGTAATCCAAGTTTGGTTTTGAACATTGTTTGGGCTAAAATTTAATTACATATCTTGTCAAGTACACTAAGCAATACAACTCACAATATACATTGTGTGGGGAAAACCTTATAACTAATTGTTTAATTTTAACCCTGTTAGTGTGGTATAATATTTGCGACCATTTAAAACTCAAAATAGTTGGAAATTGGCCTACGGATCCACCATTTTCCCCTGCGACCTTTTCAAAACAGAATTGAGTTAAAAGAATGATTTATCCAGTTTTAATTCTAATCAAATCATAGAAAAAAATAGATTTTTTCACATTTTTTTTCGCAATTGATTTCTATTTTCTTTAGAAGAAACTAATTTTGTTTATTTTTATGTAATGTATGAATATTTTTAGTAAATATGAGAACAAACCTAATGATCAAGAGTCCAGAAAATACAAGGGATTAAAGAGGGTGCGAGCAAATAGGTAGTTAAATAAATATTAAAAATTGTATTCACTCAATTTCATTATATTCTAATTTTTATGCCACCATCATCTTATACTCGTCAATATATTTCTGGCGATATGAAAGTTTTTTCATTTTGAGTTTCGAACACAGAGTTATACTCGTCAATAAATATTTATACTATAGTTGTGCTCTGTTGACTAGGTAGATGATGTGGCATGATGCAATGTGGAAAATGATCTATCATGATTTTGCAATTGTTTTAATTATTTAATTAATTTTTATTATTTTGTAAATATCATGTTATTTCATGATTTTTCACCGAGATATCTGGATGGGTTTACTAAGTTATCTAGATCTGGGGCATGGATGGCTTCATTGTTCACTCGTATATCTGAACTAACATGGGGGTATAAGAAATATATCTAGATGGGAAAGCTTGACATTTGATTCAACGCGAGTTCAAATTTCTATACTTTCTATTGATTTTCATATAAACTATCATGATAATCAAATACATTATAAAACCACAAAATTTATTTTTCCCTATGCATGTGGGATATTGATTTTGACTTTTAAATCAATGAACAAAATCAACCCATAAATTTGATCAATGGTGATTGAACGTTTCCTTTAGGAGGCCATATATGGAGTTCAAGAAGGTCAAATAGAGCATAAAATAGCTCATTGGAAAGGTGAGAATTTGAGGAATAGTCTCGGAAAGATATTTTTGTCAAATTGACCATGAAAAATCTTAGAAAAATTAAAATAAAATGGTGCACGATTTCACATTTATTTTTCTCATGTTTTATTATTTTGATAAAGTTTGTTATTTTTATTTATTATGAATTTTATTTTTGGATTTATTATTATATAGGTATGAATTTAAAGTGATACATGAGCAATTTTCAAAGAAAAACAAAGCCAAAGTCCCGAATCACGAGGAGCCACATACATACCAAGTTTTGATTTGTTATTGTGCTGGAGGATTTTGATTGAAAGAAGATACAATCCATAATGATTCAATTTCCCATAAATTTATTATTCACCAGTGATTATAGAAAGGAAGGAATGAAGAAGGAAATAATATATGTTTAATTATAAAATGCTACTCTTTTTATGTAAAAAGGATTGGAATTTCTTGCTAAGAGGTTGGGGACTTCTTAGTTTCTGCTAGTATATTTCTATCAAGTAGAGAGGGAGGAAGACTAGGAAATCCTTGTGATTTTTATTGTATATTTTTATAAAGAAAATGATAGAGGTTTTGGTTGGTGTATAAAAATAGTATACTAATATAAGTTTTCATTATATAGTAAAAAACTGGATCTTTTGGAGAAATGTGCTTAGGTGAATGTTAGATTGTGTGTTTTTGCAGTGTTGTGAATCATGCAAATTCATCATTCATGCATTTAAGTGAAACTATTTTCAAAATTTAGTTAAATTCTTCAAATTGATCATACAAAGATATGAGAGTACTTTTATTGTAATTTTCTAAATAACTATTTATTCAAAAATTAACTATATCTGTATTTTTTCTTGATGTATTATTGAATGAGTGAATTATTTCCTTGTATTCAGTAATAAATTATATGATTTTGTGTCTAATCTAAAAAAAGTTTACATTGATTGCAGGGACATACCCTAATATCATTTGTATGTGGAATTTTTTTTCATTCATGTTATTGGAATATCTAGTGTAATTTATGGTAGAAGAATAATGAATTTCTTCTTATTTTGTGGTAATTATAACATCCAGTTCCACTAATCACTTTTTCATACCACTGATATATTCTTTGAGGACACTTGTATGCAAGTGATCTGGTTAAAACATGATACTTTATGATTAGCTGATTTGGTTTATGAGTTAAAAATTATGTCATCATTGAGTATTTAATTTGTTAAGTTATTAATATTGATGTATAGCATTTAAAATCACTATGATGAGGCTTCTTGAGTGTGCAGGAAACATGACACGAAGAGGATGTTGATGGCATCGACAAAATTCCTTAGACTCCGGATTGAGTCAAGGATTGGACTATTTACTTTGATTATGAGTATTTGATTTTTACACATATGTTATGATGATGATTTTAGTTATGGATTTGATGTATATGCGTTATTAACATTAATTATTGTCAGTGGATGCAAGCATGGCAATGCTTGTTAATCTGACTCATGTATGGAGTAAAGGGGTTATACACATATATCAGATAGATTAGGAAGAGGTATTGAAGTGTCCCTATCACGACCTTATAGCACTCCCATCGTGACATGAAGTGAAGGTTAACGACTACCTTGTTCCTGAGAGGTTCATGATGTCATGAGGGAAGATTGAGACAGTCTCTCATGAGGATTTCTGAGGGGTGCACAATAAGGCAAATTCCTTATTCCTCAATAATACCTTAGTCTCACACAAGGTCGACAAGTGGAGTATTGATTCCAAGCATCAGAGAACCTCCAAACTTAGTAAAATTGGCAAGTGACACCCTTGGAGAACGTAGGTGCATCTTGAATAGCACGTCGCATGAATAAATTAATACGTAAATAAAAATTAAAATAATTTAGAGGATAAAATGAATACTTAGATTTTAGAAAAAGATAATATAATTTTATTATTAAGAAGTGAACCGGAATATAATAAAATCTAAGTCTAAAATGGTTATGCCTTAAGAAATTTTATAACAATGGGTCTAAGGGAAATTAGAGTAAATAAAATCTAGAAAGGGGAGAATGAAATTTAATACACGTGCACGATGTGTGCATGAAAATAATAAAAGAAATTATTCATGAGGAAGTGTGGTGTCAAATTAGAGTTAGATTCCTAAGTCAAAATAGACTCTAAATCCAAACTAAGAGAATATTCCTAATCAAAATCCAACTATAAATTAGTTAGGAGACACAATAAAGGAGAATTTGGGGAACTAAGGGACAACTAGAAGAAAATCTAGGAACTAATT
>ML784684.1:512439-549905 GCA_009831015.1 Picea engelmannii | reverse complement strand
CGGATGTCCCGAGCTCTCAGAAATCGTCCGACAGCATCTCCTCCTCAACGGTCTCCCTGCCTCAAACTGGCTTTGACTTGGCTTGCCTCAGCATCTCTGCTCTGAAATTGCTCTCAAAAGCTGTCCCCTTGGCCTCAAAATGGTCTTGATTAAATAGTTGGGAAGTTGGTTATCCATCTCCAACTTCCTCCACGAATTTAGGCTCTAAAAATGCCCAATAACTCCCAAAAATGAGTTAATTACATTAAAAATGAGTTTAATTAGCAATAAAACTAAAAAAAGTGGTTAAAAACCCACTTTTTAGTTATAATATGGTTAAATTTTGGGCTTGGCCCCTTAGCCTTGGGCACGCGCCCTCTTTGCATGGTCGCATGGCTTCATATGGCCAAGCGCTAGCCCAAAGGGCTAAGCGCTGGCCCATAACTCCTTTATGCACCATAATACTCTGTAATAAGTTATATAATATGGGTTTTAATAACATGAAATAATTTGGGCGCATTGGTTATAGGACTATTGTGAAGGTGCTTATGCTTAGTGGTTGGTCATGGGTTCAAAACCCAGGGACCCCAAAACCTTTTTTTTTTTTGAAACATACCACATTGACTGATGACTGGGTGCCACATGGTTGCCCATGATTGGGCCACGTGGCACTTTCCCATTCGACGGACAAATGCCACTTGTCAACCATTGACTGGTCCAATTGCCTGCCACATGTCTACCCTGTCAGCGAACCTGCCCAATCACCATCATCCAGAGAGTGCCACGTCATCTCTTGCACAGTCAGCATGCTGATGTCATCAACGTTGACTTTTTTACCAGTTGACCTTTGACTTTTTCCCTGTTTGGGCTTCCGATCAGAACGCGATAACTTTCGCATACGGAGTCCGTTTGACAAAGTAAATATACCGCCGGAATCGGGAAGACAAGCCGAACGCAATGGTGTTGGTTTCGTCGGATTCCGAGCACTTTCATTTTTGAGCATTTTTCATGCCCTGACAGGCTTCTGAATCCAATTTCGGATCAAACACCATAAGTGGAAGGTCATAACATGGTTGGTGGGGTCTTCCCCTGGTTTTCCTTCAAACTTCAGAATGTCTGAAGGCAACTTGGTAGGCATATTGGGCCAAGTGGCATCATGTAAAATGGGATCATTCGTGAGTTTGGTTAAAATTGATTTCTAGTCCCAAATTAATTGATTGTGTTTGAAAAAGCAATAACTTCAACTCAAAATCTTAAATTCCAAATGAGTTGTCCATGTGGCAACAAATCAAAGAGAAGAATGGTGATTCTTTTTACCCCCATGTGCTTATGTTAACTAACCTTTATTATGAGAAAGGACTCTAAGTGAAGTATGGTTGCTTTACAAAGTGCAGGGATTTAAAAACTGAAGGCAAGGGGTCTTCAAACCACTCATAAAAATCCTTACAATTTTTCAAAAAATGAACTTATGCGCGGGTTGTAGCTCTGACAGGCGCGCAGAGGACGCAAAGTTATGAAGGTTGGCATGCGCACAGTGCACAGAATGCGCGTCTGTGTGCCTTGAAAGCCCCACACTTCCTGCTACGCGTCGGGAAAGAAATTTCCAAGTGAAATTCTCTTGCCTTGGCTCTGAATTCTGACTTTAGAAGACCAGATTAGGCTGGTTTTGGTACCTGCATATCCAAACAATTAGAAAGAAGTTCTCTCAAGACTTAAATAGAGAGGAATTTGATATTGATCCCTAGTATGGTCGTCAATATGTTGTGTTGGTTTTGTCACATGGGTGAGCAAAAACACAACACTTACCTGCTTAGTCAAGTCAGCTAAACAAGACAAAGGTTTGTGAGTTGATTAAATAACCAAATACACATGAAACAAGAAAATAAAACTAAAAAAACAAAGTGAAATAAATGTTAGAGAAGCTTGCAAGAACTAGAACCATGAAAAACAAAAAATGACCATCATATAACTACCAATGGATCAATCTATTGATAGGCTAACACCATAGAGAAAGGCAGGGATTTATGAATCCCCTCTTCCTCCTTAGGAGGGCTCTTGATTTCCCTAATAGAGAGATCTTCTCTTCATGCAATGGCAAGTGACAATGGTGAAGAAACACAATGCCAATCCTCTCAAGAGGTGAGTGGAATGGCCCTTGCTATAATGCTTGAATGATTCAAAGAGAAAAGAGGATTCTCCAAAAAGAATTCTTGCATCATAACAATACCTTGAAGTTCTTATTTTTCTAACACACCTATGGCACATATTTATAGTGTCCATTCATGGCAATATACAACTGGTTCATAGTGTGAACAATGAGCTTTTTAGGGCACTCCCTAGCCCTTGACCAGCCTCCAAGCTAGATTTCGCTCATATCTGAGTGTCAAATCGTGTTGGGGGTCGAAATGGAAGTGGTTGAGAGGCCGACAAGATTCATAGATGCGTCATGAAGTGCACGACTTTTCTCGTAGACAGTCACGCATCTTGCGCACAGTGCGCTATTAGGGTTGTGTTGGCCCACGCATTTTGCGCACAGTGCGCACGCTTCCTTTGGTGAATTTGCGCACTTTAATTTTTGAACCAAGTGTATAGTTTTGTTCCTTTTTGATGGATTTTGGTGTTGTAGGTGTACTAATTGTTGCTGGCATTGATGTCTTTCTTCAACCATTGTGTGTAATGTTGCGGATGATTTTTAAGTGATAACAAGTGGGATCCAAATCTAATGATGAAGTGTCATACATTATATATTCCACCACACCACTAGAAATTGACGTGGGGAGGTCATCTAGAGGCTCCTTAGGAATACATGATCAATGCTCAGTTATTGGAGACTAGGCACTTCTCACCTCACCAGACTAAAATCAAAAGTATGCAAGAAATAAATAATAAGAATTCATTGAAGGGTTCTACTACAAAATTTAAAATGAAGTTATAGCCACAAGTGTAGTCAACATCTATAATAGACAAAAAAATGGAAATAATAATCCAAGCTCTAACCAATTGCCATTTCAAGAATTTCCATATCAAACCATATTAGAGGTCCTCCTTTGCTTGAAATATTGTTCTTATTGCAACTCTTCTCCAAGACCCAACTGTGTCTATGACTTTGAAAGAGAGAAAGCGCCTTCCCCTTTTATACCACATGGCTCCTCTACGAGGTTCGACATATCGTCCATTTGCCATTGCCATACATCTTTACTAGTAACATGAGGGTCTTTGTACAAACATGTATTAAAAGACAAATAGTTGTAAGCATATCACTTCACAACTTTACTTTACTAAACAAAGGAGCATAAAATGTATAATAGTTTTGCACCAAGATTTTGGTCAGAATTTCATCCCATATTTTTCGACGTGGTTGTTGTTTCCATTTTGCTTTCCAACCTGTCAAAACTGTCAGTGTATTTAAATCATTTCCAGTAATTTGAGATGCTTTGACAATTTTTTTCCCTTCAACAACTTGCATAATTAAGTCTAGATCAAAAGTCTAGTATAGATTTAAATAGTAAAATCATCATATTGGTACCCCCAAAAATGTAGGCATGTGAATTGAACAACTAACTAATAACCATACTAATCCTAAAAAAATTGCAGATTGTAAAACTATAGTTTATACACATGAACATACAAAGATAACACTTGTTATTAATACATCAAGTGTGACACCCCTAAGGTAAAATACTGTTATTGTTAAACCCTTGTTGGGTTTGGCTACACTCAAAGTTGCACCCATCCTTGATTATGGAAAGTCGAACTTTAACAAGTGCACAAAGCTGCTTATACTGCCTCTAAAGTCATGAAGTAATATGATACAAAAAAAAAAGTACAAATTTAATTTAAAGATTAGCTCCAACATATCTGTTGAAGCTTTGGAAGTTTGCCAGGAAACCTCCCATCTACAACTGATCTCTTCAACTCAAAATTTTAAGATAAATAGCCCCATGATATACGATATTTCTCCTTCCAAGCACTGTGTTGTTCTCTTCCTTCAATGATTACCTTCATCCCAATCGTAGGCACTCCTCTCTAATGGAAATTGCCTCTATTGAACATAGGGAAAGAATTATGCTCTGGGAAAGAATTATGCTTTGGATGTGGTAGCAACAATAAATAATGGAGTTGATAATGGTGCAAGGTGTGTGTAGAGAAATATGAATAATTATGTGTGAATGTCACAATAATTGATAAGCTTATGGTGTGTTAGCTTTGAAACCTAATTCTAGAATGTCCAAAGAGAAATCATCTCAAAATCTGCATAACAAGTTCATATAATGGATCTTATTACTTTATTGCAGTTTATAATTGTATGAAAATAGACCCTAGATCCATGGGGGCCATTGGGCGATCTTAATTGGAAAAACGTTACTCTTGAACACACCATCGTCGGATCCAGTGTACCATCGTCAGTTTTACTCCTGCCCCTTACACATGGAAATGTCACTCCGTCGATTGCTCAAACGGTTTAGAATGGACGCCCTTCAATTAACGGACACATAGATTACAACCAGGCGTCTTCTTATAGACATAAACAAACGCGTCGAATCAATTTCGTATATCAGCAGAATGAAATATTAAATGTCCAATTAATTTAAATCCTCGAACCACGTGAAGGTTCTAATAAAACTCCAAACATACCAACCACTGAGATGTTAGAAAAATATGTTATTTTATATATTAAAAAATAAAATTTTATATTTCTTATATTTAACATTAGGTTTCTTACAATTTTTTTTAAAATCAAAACAAATTAACATACAGATCAACGCAAAATACTAATAATTATTGAATTACCCACTTTTATTTCCATTAAATTACCCATTGATTTCAATGTTAATCCTTACCAAATCAAACACCCTCCTTAAGATTAGTCACCCTTCAAAATATCCATTATATTAAGCCTATATAATTTAGACAAAATTTCTTTACTAGACAACACTGATTTGTTTTTTTTTTTTTTTTTAATTAAATTGAGCACTTTACAATATTTTTTGAACTTGACACTTCACACACAAAAACCCATGGTTCCAAGAGAAATACTTTCTTGGATGGGAATTGCTAACAACGTAATTCATTGTGATGAATTCATAGTCTTTTAACGCTAGAATCCATACCCATTATTTGACTCCATTCAATAGCCTACAAATTGAATTGTAACATGTTAAAGGTTTAATTCTGAAATGATAATGTGCATCTTTTAGAATCCGTTGATTGCAAGGAAATATAACAGTAAATAACCCTAGTTCACTTTGTACCAATTTAATTCTAAAAGGTCATAGGTTTATTTCTCAAACAAAATTGTGTAATTTTATTAAGAATCCATTATGTCTAACATTATTAATATGCAAAGGTTTTCTTAAAAATGGTTTCCAATGCAAAATCACTTTCTCTTGATTCATCTTAACTTTCAATTAAGTATAAAGAAATTCTATCAATTAAGTAATAAATAATGGAGAGGTGGTTCATTTTGAAATTAAGTATAAAGAACTGAGAGGTGGTTTATCTTTACTTTTAATTGAAAGGTATTAATATAAATTCATTTTAAGTTCTAATATATCAAACATTTAGAAATATTAAATGTATTGAGGTATTAAAAAATGTTGATTATTTCAAATGAATTTAGATTAAAATAAATAGAAGAGTAACACTATTTATGTGTAAATATCATAATGGTTTCCAATGCAAAATCACTGTCTCTTGATTCATCTTAACTTTCAATTAAGTATAAAGAAATTCTATCAATTAAGTAATAAATAATGGAGAGGTGGTTCATCTTGAAATTAAGTATAAAGAACTGAGAGGTGGTTTATCTTTACTTTTCTTTAATTGAAAGGTATTAATATAAATTTATTTTAAGTTCTAATATATCAAACATTTAGAAATATTAAATGTGTTGAGGTATTAAAAAATGTTGATTATTTCAAATGAATTTAGATTAAAATAAATAGAAGAGTAACACTTCTTATGTGTAAATATCATAGGTATAGTATTTCTATTTTTGTCTTTTTATATGATATTTTTAATATTAGATATATATATCAAATCTTTCTCTTTCTCTCTCACACATATTTATATTTATATTTAACTAACACATAATATTATTATTACTTGTTATAAATATTATATATTTTTTGAAGCTAACATGTACCTATTTATGTGAAAACATCTATATTATATTGAGCTATAAAACATCTCATTAGACTTGGTATAATGCAAATTTAAAGTTTTAAAGTGCATGGTCTTTGAATATTGGACCAGGTCAAATTTACATTAATTAATTTATTATTATTATTATTATTTAGTTTTTTATTCTATATTATAGAATTTATTTAAATAAATTGTATGAACACTAATGAAATATTAGTGAATTAATAAGTAGATAAATTTAATGATGACTATTTATAGACAATGGACAATAGACATATATCTATCAAACATATATTTATGATTGTTCAAATTGATATATAATAGTGTTACTTTTGGTTATAGAAATTTATGACAACATAACTTCCGTAAAAAAATTTCATTTCAATTATTTATTCAAATATAACTTAAATTTAAATTATTGTCAATTATATATATAAGATTCAATTTAAAGATTTAAATAAAATGGACTAATTAAATTATGAACCTGAAAACGAACAAATATTAAGCAAATAATAATGAGAAAGACAAATCAAATTAAAATTTAACATCACAAATATTAATGAGAGAGACAAATCAAATTAGAATTTAACACTGTCGATTATCTTGTAAGAGTTAAACGAACAAATATTAAGCAAATAATAATGAGATAGACATAAATCAAATTAGAATTTAACATTGTCAGTTATTGTGTAAGAATTTTAAACAACTCATGTGAAAGAGAAAGTGAGAAATAATATATAATGAATATCTATTTGCTAATTTCTTGTCATATATATTATATATAGAAATACATTTTGGTTAAGATGAAATTTAGTTGTTGAAGGTAGTTCAATTCTATAAATGTGGATCATTGTTGGTTTTCTTGGCACATCGAGTGTAATTGTTGGCTTCAATGAATGACATTGCTGGTATGTGCTAAAATGTGTGTGGATTGAATTTTACCATTTCAATATATATATATTTTTTTATAAAAGTGAATAATCATTTAATTTTAATAAAAAAAATATTTTACATCAAAATAATTTAAATGAAAATGATTATTATAAGAATGTATATGAGTTATTCAGATATTCAAGCTTTCTAAAATGTTTTATAATATTTTTTTCCCCTATTTTTTAAAAATCAAAAGAAACTTTCTAGTACATAGTATGACATATAGAGTCATAAGTAAATAGAGTGAGTCATGACTACTTCTTAAAATACAATATCTTTTCAAAAATATTTCTATCATCCACAAACCTATTCAAAAACATATGTTTTTATCAATAACTATCACAATTTAATCACAAAACTATATCCTCTACATCTAACTGTATCAATATCCAAAAGCCAAAATATCAATATCCAAAAACCAAAAATCAAACTCCTCACTAAGTAACAAGCATTTATACACAATTTATATCCAAAATATTATTATTACTATTTAAAATTTTTCCAAACTAATTACATTATATACTTAAAAATTAAAAAAATTCACCAAATTAAAAAAAAAAACAAACAAACTAAATCCTTAAAATTTTCCCGACCAAACATATATAAATAAAATTTGGATAAAAGCTAAAGTAAAAGGGCCTTCAACTTCATATTCATGGCATCACCGAACGTAGGACTTCCACTCTCCACGCTTTAGAACATGAAACTACCATTACGGCTCTTCCTAGATATTCTATTTAACATCGCCCCGCATACGGCGGCCAACTCTTCTCCACACATATTTCAACTCGAACAAACTAGAAGAGAAGAGCGGGGAAGGAATTCATTTCCGAACTTCTCAGGCTAATGGGAATTGATCCTTGGTAAGTGTGGCTTCTACCCGAATGGCTGTCGTAAACAAACGAGGTTTTTGTTGCATTTTTGTGTTCGTTTTTTTACAATTATGCAGTTTTTCAAGACGTTTGATCGAGGGTTTTGGTTAGAAATGTTTCAGAGGGATGATTTTTATTTACATTGCGCTTGCTTTATAATTTAAGTGGAAATAGTGGTAGGGTTTTGGCTTGAGCAACAAATTATCGTAACTAGTGTTTGAAGAGAAACCCAGTATTTTTCAAATTTAGGGTTTGAAGAGGTTGAAAACCCGGTAATTTTCAAATCTAGTGCTTGAAGAGGTTGAAAACCCAGTATTTTTTAAGTTTAGGGTTTTAAGAGGTTGAATCCCAGTATTTTCAAATTTAGGGTCTGAAGAGAGTGAAATTCCGGTATGTGCAATTTTTGTTAGAAAACCCCGGTGTATTGATTGAAGTCTTTTGAAAACTTGGTATTTACAAATTTTATTGCAGATGTATGTCTGGGCCTTTGGTAAGTTTTAGGGTTTAAGAGTTTCGAAACCCCAGTACGTTGATTGAAGGATTCGTAATCTCAGTATTTTCAGTTTTTATTGCAGGTGTATGGCTGGACGTGCCCATTTTTACGGTTGAAGTTTTGGAACGCTGGCATATTGATTGGAGGCTAAGGTCAGGGTAGTTTCCCTTTTTTTCCTTCGAAACCTTAGAGAAGAAACAGTGGCAGTGTAGATTAGTGTAGAAAAGTGCTGGAGTTTGCTTATTCTGAGTGGCTATAAGCGATGGAGCAGATTACTGTAAAGCGGGGGCGGGGAAGGCCCCCAAAGCAGCATCAGAAAACAGCAACTGGGGTCGGCTCTACCCCTAGCGCCCCTGAATTCCAGAAGCCAAATGCCAACAACAATAATTCAGTAGAGGGCTCTCCCAATGGAGACATTGAGATGTTAGATAGTATTTTGCCGAGTAGGAGTGGTAGAGGAAGGGGAAGGCCAAGAAAGCATCCATTGGAGAATGGTTCGGCTTCAGGTTTCGATAAACCTATCAATCAAGAGAATGCTTCTGGAGCCGATGCCAAGGACCTGAAAAAATTGAAAAGCGAGCGGTCTTTGGAATCCCCTCTACGTAGAAGTTTGCGGTATACTTTGTCGTCTCCTCATACTTTGAGTGATGTGATCAGGCAGAACGCGACTGCAGATGCAGTGGCCGATGATGTCAAGGGTTCTCCATTTATGAATGCAGTAGTCAAAGTTTTTTGTGTGCATACAGAACCAAATTTTTCACTTCCATGGCAGCGAAAGCGTCAATTTAGCTCGAATAGCAGTGGGTTTATTATTGATGGACGCAGAGTGCTGACCAATGCCCATTCCGTAGAGCATCATACACAAGTGAAGCTCAAGAAGCGAGGATCAGATACAAAGTATTTGGCTACTGTGCTTGCGATTGGTACTGAATGTGATATTGGTAAGTAGAAAGCTGTTAGTAAATTGCAATGCTTCTCTGGGGAATCTACTAAATGAATGTTTAAGCACAAGATATCACAGCTAATAAATGTTTTTTAATCTTATTTTAACAGCGATGTTAACTGTAAGCGACAATGAGTTCTGGGAAGGAGTATCTCCAGTGCAATTTGGAGCCCTGCCCACTTTGCAGGATGCTGTCACTGTTGTGGGTTATCCAATTGGTGGCGACACAATCTCTGTGACTAGTGGAGTTGTATCACGCATTGAGGTTCTTTCATATGTGCATGGAGCCACAGAGCTTCTAGGAGTGCAGGTGACTTGCCGAGTACTTTTATTTGCTTTTGATGGTTTCATATGCCATCAGAGTGTTCTGTTATCAGTATAACTGAGTCTTTCACACTGCTTGCAAAGACTGGAAAGTTTGTACCATATGGGGTTGAATCTTAATTGGATGTTTCAATTTATGCTGGTGTCCTGTTTGTAATGATAAATTCAGATTGATGCTGCCATAAATGCTGGAAATTCTGGGGGTCCTGCTTTCAATGACAAGGGCCAGTGTGTGGGAATTGCATTTCAATCACTTAAACATGAAGATGCAGAAAATATCGGATATGTTATACCGACTCCTGTTATTACACACTTTATCACGGATTATGAGCGCTCAGGAGACTACACAGGTTGGCATTTTGTGTTTTATTTATGAGTTTCAGAAATTTCTGATGTTCATGGTGGATGCCTATATTTTATCCACTTGCCTTTGTATTTCTTTCCTTGGATGCAACAACAATGTGCACTCATATTGTAATATTCACTGAACATAGAGCATTAAAATAGGGAACAAAGTACCATCTCATGGCAACAGATAAACAATTAGCAGTATCTGGCCAAGCAACTTTTGTTCAATGGGTTTTATGCTGCAACTAAGGCTGGCCATACTGCCATCCACATTCTTTTTGCAATTTCTCTGCACAAATTCTATCCCAAAAACAAAAGCAGCTGTCATACCACTCATCCAAACAAGGTTGATACATCGTTGCATGCTTGCTCATTTTTTCATAGTTTTGGGATGATATTCTTATCCTTTAATTTCACCCATGTAAGCACCAGTTTATATTACTGCCCTTTCTAATTTTTTTTTCTTATTTCTATGCTATTGCTTGGTGTTTTCCATGATTTCTTGTAACATGATAACATAATTATATCCTCATTTTGAGGAATGCAATTATAATCTCTTCAGCTTTTTCTTATTAAGTTTTTTATCTGCAGGATTTCCCATACTTGGAATAGAATGGCAGAAAATGGAGAATCCTGATTTGCGTATTGCAATGGGAATGAAGTCTAACCAGAAAGGTGTTCGTGTAAGAAGAGTAGAACCAACAGCTCCAGCAGCGAAATTCTTGAGATCATCAGATATTCTCCTCAGTTTTGATGGAATTGATATTGCTAATGATGGAACTGGTAAGGAAAATTCTCTTGCAATATCATCCTGTTTGAACTTTGCTCTACTACTTGTTATTTTTCATTTATACATTTCAAGTAGGTGTTCCATCATCTATGTGTATTTCAATTTTGGTGTATGTCATATTTTTGCACAAATGCTCTCTTGTGATGTGTTTTTGGTAAGACTTAATCAAATAACAGATGGTTATCCAGGATATAGCATCGATATTTGTTAAATTCTTCTAATGATATTGCATTCTGCCATTTTAGTCCCTTTCAGGCGTGGTGAGCGTATAGGTTTTAGCTACCTTGTTTCACAGAAGTACACAGGAGAGCACGCCAGAGTCAAAATTCTACGTGATTCTGAGTATCATGAATTTGATATTGAGCTTTCTACTCACAAGCGCCTAGTCCCTGCACATATAAAGGGGAAGCCTCCATCTTATTACATCATAGCTGGCTTTGTATTTTCAGCTATCTCTGTGCCATACCTTCGTTCTGAAGTATGTTGTTGAATAATATCTATTGATTTAAAGTATTTTGAAATACATAAGTGTTAGGATGAATAAAAATCTGTTTGTGAGTAGTTTCTGATGATCAATGAGATTCTAAAGTGCAGTATGGAAAGGATTATGACTACGATGCTCCAGTAAAACTGTTGGACAAGCTATTGCATTCTATGGCAAGAACAGAAGACGAACAGTTGGTGGTGATTTCTCAGGTTAGAATACAATTATTAAGTGCAAAAATATAAGATGACAAGCTGTCAGTGAATATTAGTCATGTTTATTGGTCATATATACAATACAGTTAAGAATACCTACCCCCAACTAAGGTTTTTTGGTGATTGACAGGTGCTGGTTGCAGATATAAATATTGGTTATGAGGATATTGTAAATACTCAGGTAGAAGCATGTAAACTGAAAATTATATATCTGGACTGTTAGGAAGTCTTGTTGGCAATTTCAACATTCTATGCATTCTGGATATTTGTCAACTTATGGGCTATAGCATCTGATATTCAAAGAATTCATCATTTATATTGACCAGGTGTTGGCTTTCAATGGAGTGCATGTAAAGAATCTCAGGCATCTTGCAGACATGGTGGAAAACTGTGAGGATGAATTTCTGAGATTTGACCTGGAGTATCAACAGGTCGTGAGCTTTATCCCATGCTCCACGGTCTCAACACTTAACCTTTTGGTATTATGTAGTAATTATTATTATCTCACTATTTTTAAAGCTTTGAAGCATGACATGGGAGTTTTCAACTTTTACAGATTGTTGTTTTGGCAACAAAAAAATCAAAGGAAGCAACTCCTGATATTCTTGCAACACACTGCATACCTTCAGCTGTATCTGATGATTTGAAAACGTGAATCAGTTTTCCAGAGGTGACATTTCTTACATTCTGTAAGTACAAATCTGTATAACTGAAGTATCTAGATGGCCATCAAGCTGTGTAGGCAGGATAGGTGGCAATTCATAATAGATATTCTATCCCTTGCCCTAAACAAAGCTGCAAATACTTGACGTCCACCAGCAAATACTTGATGTCCACCATAAAGGGTATTTAAATCTCGATTTCCTGTTGTTGGGTTTTCAGTACCATTGATAAAAACCTTAATGCACTGATACTATTATTCTATTATTTTTGGTTTTACAAGAATGTTTTTTATCTTATTTAAAATTCAAATGGAGAGCAAGGGATGATTGTATTTTGGATTAAAAATTATGGTTTTTGCATACTCAGTTGTCTCAAAGTGTGTGTTCCATGTGTTCAAAGAAGCAATCCAGGCCAATAAATGTATTATGTTGCATGGGTCCAACCCCCCTGGGGGATGTGCCCCATGCATTTCCCATGTGTGGTAGGTTATTGTATCCCATGTCTGCTCTATTAGGCAATCTAAGGAAATATATATATATATATATATATATATATATATATATATATATATATTTCCTTAGATTGCCTAATACCAATCAAAGAAGCAATCCAGGCCAATAAATGTATTATGTTGCATGGGTCCAACCCCCCTGGGGGATGTGCCCCATGCATTTCCCATGTATATATATATATATATATATATATATATATATATATATTTCCTTAGATTGCCTAATACCAATCAAAGAAGCAATCCAGGCCAATAAATGTATTATGTTGCATGGGTCCAACCCCCCTGGGGGATGTGCCCCATGCATTTCCCATGTGTGGTAGGTTATTGTATCCCATGTCTGCTCTTTTCTAAAATTGTTATCTTAATTCTCTGAGGGTTTAATGTCTATGCAGACAAAGGTTTTTAGTATTAATTAAGAATTGGAACGTTTATGGAGTTGTATTATGGTCCTATGTTCTAAAATTTGTTTTTAATTATTTTAACATTTTTGTTTTCTAATATTTTTCTATACTCGTCTGCCTGTCTCCTGGAAATTTCTGCAGTACCTTCCAGCTGTTCCAAAAACACATCCCATTGTCCACCTGTTCCCCAGTCCCCAAGATACAGTGCAACTAGCTATGCTTGAAAATGAAAAGGGCTGTGTCCATACTTTGCAAATGCCTTTTATTTTTGGGAAATTATTCTAGATTTGCTTGTAACGATTGCTTCACCCAGAAACTGTTCTCTGCCAAGTGACTTGCAGGTCAGAGGGATGGTGCCTCTCCTTCTATAGGTGAATCCACAACAGTCATAGTTGAATGCATTTACTTGCAATTTATTTGTGTCCTCTTCATATTAAGTGTGCTAAGTGGGAATTCTGTGCTGTATGGTGTTTTGTTAAGCTTATCTGGTTATAGTATAGTTTCTATGCGGTCATATAATAGAAAAATAAATGATTTATTGGACCCTTTTCACAGAAATTGAACAGTAGAGAAACCGTTATTGCATGGAAATTCCTTTTTTTTTTTTCTTGAATCAGCTTCCTCTTTGAACAATGAGGATTCTTACTTTCATTCCTGTTTTTATTTGTAGTCCATATACTATTCTAGTTTTCTTTACTCTATCTAGACAATTATTTCAGTTATCTATGTATATTGTCATGACTTTGTTTTCATTTTGCTAGCAGGATCTGAATTATCACGGAAATCCATATGCAATTACAAAAATATGTGGGCTGCTCAACTGTTATGGAATCTACCCCTTTTCATGGGGGTCACCTGTATTCTCCTGCTGGTTTACTTCTTTCTACATTTGTTTTTGAATCTAGGCCTGGAGATCTTTGTATCGCACAATCTATGTTGATAGTGCATGGACCAACACCCTAGCTTTGAATCAATATCATAATATGGTGTTTCTTCATCAGAGTTTTGCAAACTGGTCTTGTATCTGTAAGCAACAGTCTTACAAAAGAATCATACATATATGGCCGGACATTTACATGCAGAATCTATAATCTGATTATGTTTAGATTTATGTTTTTTAAATTATACATCACCAATTTTGAAGAAAGTCCAGTTAGTTGGAATCTGTATGGATCACAGATGTATTACCTGAAAACAGTTATACTGTTTTTTTTTTTTTTAAATTAATGCAACAACACACAAAAGACTCCAGTCACCAGGTATTAGAGAATCTCCTGAATCGAGATCTACATTGAGACAGTTGAAATGTACCTACATTTATTTCTTGAGTTCTATATATTTATTTCCCTTTTAATCAAATAACGCATGTGAATTATAGTTCGTTACACCTTTGATAAATACTTTCAATGCATAGAATTATGTTTATGAATGGTTTGCGGGTTGAAATGATTGGGATACAGGTTGTAAACAATCTTTATCCTTTCAATGCGTAGAATTATGTTTATGAATGTTTTGCGGGTTGAAATGATTGGGATACAGGATGTAAACAATCTTTACAGGTAAATTTCAGCCATTTAGGTTATTGGTGCTACTTTTAGTTACATTTATGATTTCATTAATTGAAATGGTTTCATTTAGTTGCAAGGGTAGTTAGGGCCATTTAAGTTGTTACTGTTAATATGAATGCTTATTCTGCTCTTGGTCATTAGTTGTGGTATTTGAGTTTTTGGAAAACTTATATGAATTGAACTCGCATTGTTTATGCAACAAGTGCACCAATTTGCAAATAGATCACAAACTACATCTTGATGAATATTTGGTATTTAAAAGGTCTTTATTTTTATGCAGCTCTATTTTCAATGGAAACAATAAATGCATAGGGAAACCTTGCAACCAAAGGATATGACCATAATAGAAAGTGTATATATCTGTCATGTACGCTACGAATTTTGAAGTTGGCATTCTAAACGGATCATGGTTGGAGATGTCTCATTTTTGGTCCAGGGTCTCCTATACCAGTGTGCAGCAACTCATTCGTGTTTGCAATGTAAATGACTACAACAAAATCTCTTAAGTCTATTGTCAAACCAGCTAGGATAATATTTTATGCAATGGCCTCTGAAGGGAAAATGTTGACATTTTGACTCACCCATGAAATCTCATTCAAGTTGCATCAGAGCAAAGTGTACCAAAATTCTTAAATGAGGGATCCCCATTGTGTGGTAGGATTAGCAATACTAGGGTGGGCTTTTACTCTCCCCTAGAGAAAAAATTCATTCTTCCATAAATGCACGATACATTTATGAGAGTATAGAATCTTTATAGTTGAGTGAGAAAAACTTCTTCGTGGGAACCTGTGGTTCATGGATACTCCATCTTGTCTTATAGCTTGCATCTTGTCTCATAGCTTGCATTTTGTTGCTCACCTTGTTTGAATCTTCATCCATTTCCACACTGACACTCCTTTGTGCACTCTCAACGTGTGATTTGATTGCATTTCTTATGACGTTTACTAGATAAATGGAGAGTAGGGAATGTCCTTGAAAATTCTATCGTATATGGAGTAAAATAAAACCAACAAAATGCAAGATTTTCAATATATTACTTTTGGAAGCTCTTTTAGTAGATTGTAGTTCATTTGTCAGAATGTTATAAAGATCTCACAAAGGATGTGGGCTATGTTTGCAGAACTTAAAAATAATTTAGAGGAAATATTTAAATCATGTTGGAATAAGGGAGTCAAAAGATTAACCATTGCAAATAATCTTCTTTGTTGATCCATTCATCACTAGGTAAGGGAATCGAAAGATTCACAATTGTTGCAAATAATCTTCTTCATTGATGCATTCATTACTTGGAAATTCTTCTTTGTTGATCCATTCATCACTAGGTAAGGGAATCGAAAGATTCACAATTGTTGCAAATAATCTCCTCATTGATGCATTCATTACTTGGAAAATCTTCTTTGTTGATCCATTCATCACTAGGTAAGGGAATCAAAAGATTCACAATTGTTGCAATTAATCTCCTCATTGATGCATTCATTACTTGGAAAATCTTCTTTGTTGATCCATTCATCACTAGGTAAGGGAATCAAAAGATTCACAATTGTTGCAAATTATCTTCATCATTAATCAATTTTCTTCATTGATGCATTCATTACTAGGCTTTCCAAGGGTTTAGAGGAAAGCGAATCAAAAAATTATCAATTGTTGTATATAATCTTCTTTGTTGATGCTGTCATCACCAGGCTGTGTCCAACGTTAAGAGGAAAGAGCCAAATTTCAAGGAAGGTAATCATCATCCAACATATATGAAATGATTGGATTAATGGTATCAAAAAATTAACACCTATCATAAATAATCCCTTCAACTATTATAAATAATCCCTTTTGGAGTAAGGGTATAAAAAATCAACTCTTCTTACAAATAATCTTTTTGTTGATCCATTCACCACGAGGCTTTCCATGGTTTATACGAAAGACACAGCAAATTTCAATGAAGTTAATAGTGTAGTTGGTGTCTTTATGCCATAGATTTTGAAGCTATGGACTTTTTTCCAACTCTTTAGCTTTTGCCCCATGCCGTTGAAATTTCAATTTCAAGTAATAAATGCATTCATCTTATAAGCCATCTATAGTTAAGCATATTGTGATTGTGTACTCTAGCTTAATATTTCAATTATTATTTTAAATATTAGAGGAGAGTATGGAATATTTATTTGAGACAAGTTTTTGATTTTTTAATCCCTAAAAATAAACAAGGAATGTTTTAGTACATAGAAATATTCTTACAAGGGATGTTTTAGTACATAGAAATATTCTTATTCTATAATTAATAAGATTTTGTCCAGTGTAGTTTGAATGGTTGTGAGAAAAATTGTTACCTTTTCCACTTAAAATCTCATTTTGTGATATGTTGCAAATTTTGTCCAATGTAGTTTGAATGGTTGTGAGAAAAATTGTTACCTTTTCCACCTAAAATCTCATTTTGTGACATGTTGCTCTTAGTGAGCCAATTGTTGATGAACTATATATTTATGAGTTGTTCACTAGCTTTGTGCTTTCAATAATAATTTCAATAATTTAGGATTTACCATGGATAACATCCTTGAGATAAGCCTTTGTTCAAAGTTGTTCTATTCCTTATAAGCCATCTATGATTAAGCATATTGTGATTGTTAACTTTACTTAGAATGTTAGAAAACATATTGCGAGTGTGAACCCTACTTTGAAAGCATGTTTTGATTATTCTTTAAAGTTTGGAATATGGAAATATCATTTAAATTTATCACACAATTGGTATTTATCTTGGCAAGAATGTCACCAACTGTGTGTAGACCGTCCACGAACCTTCTAGCCTTAGACTACATTGTTCATCACTCAGTTGGGATTAAACTCCACTCGGGTAAAGGAATTCCAAACCAGGCTATAGGCTCATAGACAACAGGAAAGGCTCTGTCTCGGGTGCTCACTCAACTGACAGCCTACAGTCCCTCATTCCCCACATGCCTGCCCCACCCCAGGAAGTGTGCCCCTCTCTGCTCAACAATTTTTCCGCTGCCCCACTTCCTTTCCAGCTTTAGCAACAGGTCGGACAAGAAGTCTCCGAGCCCTGTAGTTGTAGTTTAGCACCTTCAGGAAATCAATTTCCAGCAATTCTCTCACCCAGAGAATTGCTCACGAGACTGACAACCCGCCTCTTCAATATCCCACGGGCCTGACAACCCGCTTCTTCAGTCCAGCTCCCAAGCTAACCAACTACACAAATAGATATGGCTATGGATACAGTTCTGGTACAATGAAATGGATGTTTAAAGGATAACTAACTGCATGAGTGAAAAATGGTCATGTAGTCATGGCTGAATGCTCGAAGGAATTATGGGAGAGATGATGGGGAAGTGTGAAAATGAGTTAAACAATTATGTATGCATGTTTCTTGATTATTATTTAAAGTTTGGAATATGGAAATATCATTTGATGCAATTTATTGTTAATTTTTTTTATTACAAAAAGGGCTGTAGCAAAGAAAAAATAGCTAGATAGTACAAAATTTCGGTTTGCCCTTGGACTTCTAACCAAAAAAAAAAGGGTATACTCATCCTCAACTAAGTAATGTCTTTTGTAATTTAAAAAAAAAAACTATAAAAAAAACTACTACTATCCTTCCATGTGTGTATTTTGATATAAGAGAACGACAAAAAAACACTTTCACATTGCATTAAAACCTAAAAACCTGGGTTAATCGAGTTTTGCTTGAGGATCATCTCAATTGAAATGCTATCTTTCGTGGAAATGCTCTCTTTCGTGGTGCAAAGGTTGCAATACTTTGCAGGAGGCGTGCGATCCTTTAAAGGGGACTGGTTCATGCTGCTCTGGATTGCTGGGATGACTGTTGTTGATTGCCTTGCCGAGAGACTGAATCTGTTCAGAGTGCTAGTTAACTTTCCTGAGTACAATCGCCATCTCCTTGTCTCCCCTGTCTTCCTTGTCCTGTAATTTCTCTATGGGAGACAAAGCCAACGGCTTTGCCATTGCAACAACTGTGAAATGGAGGCTATGAAGGGGAAGATGAAGCGTCAACAACAAGAAGTTACAGGACATGGAAGACATGAGAGATAAGGAGATGGCACAAGCTGGAAGAGTGGGGACAGAAGAAGGGGAACTGAAGAACCAAACGTAATAGGGGAGTGAGCAATCAACAAGTGAAATCCAAGTTGAACCCATTTTCCTTCCATCATCGAGATAAAATGACCAAGAATTGATGTTCAAGAGAGCACACGCGGGGATCTGAAGGGTCGCGAGTGAGAATGATGGCAAGAAGGGGTACCTCGGGCGAAAATCTAGAGGCCGTAATTTGAACATGCTCTAAAGTCAGGAGAGCAATTGAAGGGGATGGAACCGCTCGAAGTGACGTCAAGCATAAGAATTAACCCACATGCAGCCTACGAACAGTCTTGTAGGCCTTTAATTCTTCTTGACACGCGGGAGAGTGGGAAATGAGCCTCGTGGAGATTATACGAAGCATGTGCCATATTGTGTGTCGACTTTGATGAAATCATGGAGATCAATAAGGAAGGGGGAAGAGGTCACATCACCTCCTAAACTAATTATTTTGAGCGACAAGAATTATCACCTCCTAAACTAATTATTTTGAGCGACAAGAATTTAAATTTGCCTTTAGCCATTGAGCAAAAAAAAATTTGTGTTTTCCTTGAGCCATTAAACTATAGTAAATTAAAAAAAATTGTGTTTTCCTTGAGCCATTAAACTATAGTAAATAATGCAGGGAGGAAAACTCATTTATTCTAAGAATACCTTGATCCAATGGCTTATAAGAATATCTTGATCCAATGGCTTAGCATTCTTTGCTAAAAGATCAACCTTCCCATTTTGCCTTCGGAATACATGAAAATATTTCATCGATTGAAAGGTTTGTTCTTCTGTTTTAATCCTGTTGTTTAAATTTCCCTTTACCCATTGAGCAAAAAAAAAATTTGTGTTTTCTTTGAGCCATTAAACTATAGTAAATAATGTTTCCTTGAGCCATTAAACTATAGTAAATAATGCAGGGAGGAAAACTCATTTATTCTAAGAATACCTTGATCCAATGGCTCATCATTCTTTGCTAAAAAATTAATCTCCCCATTTTGCCTTTGGAATACATGAAAATATTTTAAAAGATCAACTTCCTCATTTTGCCTTTGGAATACATGAAAATATTTTATTGATTGAAAGGTTTGTTCTTCTGTTTTTTTTTACGGCTAGGTTGTGAGCTTTTGCTGATGTTTTGTAAGCCTTTAATGATCAATTCTGAGTTACCAATAACGATGACACTCTAAAACTTGTTTTTTCTTAACAATTTCATTTACACATATACAATGGAAACTTCTACTTGATTATTTGAGTTGTGCCTAAAATCTTTAATCATTTATATATATATAACTGAAACTTCTACTTGATTATTTGAGTTGTGCCTAAAATTTTTAATAATCAATTTAGAATCACCAATAACGATGACACTCGAGGACTTATTTGCTCTTAACCATTTCATTCACATATATACAACTGAAACTTCTGCTTGATTATTTGAATTGTGCCTAAAATTCCAAACAAACTTTATAATTTGATTTCCATCAAAGTCATATATAACCCCGCACTTGTCCTTTTATTACTACTTTAACCATAATATATATATATATATATATATATATATTTTAGCAAAAAAAAATATTTTCTCCTTTCTATATAACTGAATCATATATTAAGAATTATTTAAATAATTTAAATACAAGTTATTTTAACACAAAATATTTTCACATTTTTGTAAATAAGCCATATATTAATGGTTAGTGAGCCATATATTAATGATTATTTAAATCCAATAGCATTAAAAAAAACTCATCAATACATTTAAAGGTTATTTAGTTTTTATAATTAAGAAAGAGCCCAGGATTAAAGTGTGTACTTCCTTTTATATGACTTTTTTCTTTGCATTTAATGAAATCTCCATTATTTTGTGCCTATTTTTAATAAAAACAATAGTTTGTGTGCCTTAAATGGTGTGGCTGGTTTAGGTTTACATATTTATTGGCATTCTCAAAATTTGAATGTTTTTTTAATATGAATAGATTTGAGTTTTATTAAGCATCTATAATTTTAAGAAAAAAGTTTATGTTTGGTTTAATTTAATATTAAATTAAATCTATTTATATATAAATATAATTTTATAAAAAATAAATATTTATATTTTTTTTATTAATAAAATTTAATATATATAATACAAATTAATTTTTTTTTAAATATTTTTTTAGTTTTTAAAATATTTTATTTATATTGTATAATGATTACAAGTATTAAAGAAGTATTAAAGAAGTGATGGAGTTATTTTGGCTTTTCTTTGTGATGGTTAGGGTTTAATTTTGGTCGCTTGTGACTCCTGCACATTGGTTTTGTTGGCCTTGCTTTAGCATCCTTTGATGGCCATGGAGGTGGATTTAACCGCTATTATTAGTGCCTCGATTCGTGGGGTCGTTCCTTATATATCTGTGTCCAAGTCGGGTTCTGTTTTGTAGTCCGGTGCTTCTTTTCGTAATATTGTTCAGAGAGTTTATGCTCTGTCTTTTTTGGTTCAGGAAGCTTCATCCCTTGTCATTCCCATGGGACACGATGCTGATGAAGAGGAGGAATATTATAGATTCGTAAGTTTGGTCTGTCGCTTTAATGGTTTTTTGTCAAAGTTAGCAAATCTTAATAACTGGATCTCTACTACCTGGATCCCTATCATGCAACACCAAACTTTCATTCATTCTTGTGCAAAAGGTTTTTTCATAGTCGAATTTGACATTTAGGAAGATTGTGATCTGATCTTCAACTCAGCGCTGTGGTTTTGGGGAAACTCGGGTTTGTGCATGAAACCCTCGTCTCCTCCTTTCAATCCAGCTACTGACATTCTCTCCTCGGCCCTAGTTTGGGTGAGACTTCCTAATCTGCGCCTGCATTTTTGGGATTTTCCCTCTCTCGAAGCCATTGGCTCGGCATTAGGAAAGTTCCACTTTGCAAGCCATGAAACTACGAGGCATAACACCTCTACTTATGCCTGTATTTGCGTGGAAATGGACTTCAGTAAAGGATTCCCAACTAAAGTTATTCTTACTGGTAAAAATTACTCTTGGCCTTAGAAACTTGACTATGATAGAGTCTCCTCGAGTTGTAGATCTTGTTTTGAAACAGGTCATCTTGCATCCCATTTTCCCGAAGGGGCCAAAAAGATCAAAAAGCATCGGAAATCCACTTGGTGGGTTGGATCTAATGACAACCATCAAGTAATTTCAAATCTTGCAAAGAGCCTCCACAAGACAATGAAAATCCTTCTCAATAAGATCCTCCTATTCAAGACACTCTGTTATCTCAAGACTTGTGCAAGAACTCCACTGAGAAGTCGAAGAAAGAGGCATCTACCCTTCAGGACTCATATAAGGGACTTCGGATACAACAATCCCCTCAACCATCGACATGTTGGGCATATCAGGTTGATGTCGCTGAGGTTTTAGACCAAGAAAAACAAGAAGCTTCAGATCAAGAAAATTCAGGTATCATAGACATTACAAATGGTCCAACATCTACAAACAAAGTTTGGACGGTAGTTGGAAAGAAGAAGAAAGTACATGTAACATCACAACCAATGGTAACACGAAGTCAGGCCTGCAAGTCATGCAAAAAAACAAGCTCTTTTCCAACAAGTTATGAATTGATTCAAAATTTTGTAACTCCTTCACGGTTTGGACCACACCTTTTTTTATTATAAAATTTCCTATGAAAAAACACAAAAGATATTCCATTTATATTGCATAGCTTTATTTATTTAAAGAAAATTGTCATACCAAAAAGCATCCCAATTTGGAAAGTGTTTGTGTTTTGAATAAAAGCAAAGAATGCTTTATTAAAAGAAAGTTGTCATACCAAAAAAACATCCAATTTGGAAAGTGTTTATGTTTGAATAAAAGCAAAGAATTTTGCTTCCGTATAAGAAACTATATCATCATTGAAGATAATAAACAATGTCAAATACAACAAAATGTTGTGAGAAGTTTTATCAATGGGTCATACTATGGAAGTTGATATATGGCTTTGCCTTATTTTGGTGTGACATGTGGTGTTTGGTTATAGAGGTCTCTATTGTTAGTGCCATGTGACCAATGAGACATTGTACTTGCCATTTTTAAGCTATATGTATATTTTATTTTATTTTTTTATATTTTTTTATTATTATTTATTTTTTTATTTATTTTTTATTTTTTTTTGCTCTTCTTGATGTTATGTATTTATTTCATTTTTTTGTTATGTTGTATAGTAGAAATTTCTCCTTTAAATTGTTAGTTTTTCTTTTCCTTTATGTTTTACTTAGATTCCTTTGTTATTACCATGTTGTAACATATGTGATATTGTGTTTGTCATTCTTAGGTATATGTTTATGTTTGACATTATTTATTTTGTAGTTTTTTTTTTGTTCTTCTTAATGTTATGTATTTCATTTTTTATGTTATGTTATATAAATAGTGTAGTAAAATTTTTTCCTTTAAATTGTTAGTTTTTTCTTTCCTTTATGTTTTACTTAGATTTATTTTGGTTAATATCCCTATTAATTATTTATAGATTTTAATTAAGTACAATTTTATTTTACTAATAATCTATATATTAATTGGCTATTATAACAAAAGATACACTAAATGCATTCCTTTTATATAAACAATATGCCAACCAAATCCAATTGAAAATTTTAAATAATGTGTGAATGCTTAGTTAAACCCTCTTGCAACTCAAATCATTAATGTTTTGTGGTAAGAGAAGGGTGAGGTAGACATTTTTATTTTTCAATTTATCATTTTTATTGTGCAATTTATAATATTGAAAGAGGATGATGACAAACTTGATTTGGTTTAAATTTGTCAACAATAAACACCTATAAAATTATAGATTTCTCTAAAAAAAAAAACATGTTTGCTATTTAGTATTCTTCTATAAATTATAAAAAAATCATAATTGAAAGTCACTTGCTTTAATATTACGGATATGTCATTCACATATAAGAAAATATATTTTTTTATATATATTATCTGATTATACTTCCTTTGATTCAAATGCTATTTTGTTTATTATGAAATCCCATATAATATTAGTTTAGATTTTCAACTTGTAACAATTTTGTAGTATCATTTTGGATTGTGTTATTGTCATTTTAGTGGGCATGATTTTTCTTCTACTATGATAATGATAGGCCTCATTTCTTATTTTTACCAAAAGAAAATTATATTCTAAATTTTGACATAAAAGAATCATTTCATAAGTTTACTTGCACAATATACTTATACTTAATCATTTAGCATTAAAAAGGTTAACCATTTAGCATTAAAAAGGTCAATTTGAATTTGTTGTGAGTGAAAGTAATTTCTGTAACATGAATTGTTATAAAAGAAAACTATCAAAGACACACACATATATTTGTTTTGGTTGCCATCTTATGTTCTTACAATATGAAGGTGGGTAGGTGATAAAGTTGTCTCCTTAAGTAAATGTGATGTCCATTAGGTGCTTGAATGATGTTGTCACTTCCAAGAAATTCCCAACATTTATGTGAAGCTATATGCAATGCACCTTGTAACACCTCAAACCAATTCATAAAGTGTTAGTGTAGGTCTCAAAACATGTGAAGCTATATGCAATGCACCTTGTAACACCTCAAACCAATTCATAAAGTGTTGGTGTAGGTCTCAAAACATCTAATATGAGATAATCTAAAAAGTTGTCATTGTCTATACATATGTTGACCTTCTTTTTCATCTTTTTAAGAAACTAAAAATGATCTAAACTATCTTCTAATTTTATAGTTAAAAATTTTGTAATTATCAATTCATCATTTTTTTTTTTGTTCTATGACAAAGTGAGTTCACCTATTTTTATTTATTAAGATTTTAAGTAAATGAAAAACTACATGCCAAAACTAAATTAACTAACAAGAAGCTAGATGACTAATTAGATTTTTCATAAAAAAAAATTGATTTCCAAAACACAATAATGCAATGCATCATTGAATGGTTCAATGGAAATGAGATTTTTAGTATTATTAAAATATATGTATAATATCAAATATATTTATGGAATGGATGAACTATTTCATTGCATTTAATCATAATAGTTAATGCCTTCCTTTCCTTTATTTAAAAGTAAATTTTAGACATATTTTATAATTAACACTTGAATGATGAACAATTTGATAAAAAATATTTAATTCTTACTTATTTTTAGTTTTCTAAAAATATATATATTTTTTTATGTTGCAACTTTATTTTCATTTTTTAACATTAAAAAATGTTAATATTTTACCATACAATACATTTTTTTTCCATTTTATATAACTTTAAAAATTATTTATAATATAATTTTATAATTATTATTTAAATTATAAATAATATAATAAAATTAAGAAATAACTTTAATTTAAATAATTACATAATACTCTAAAGCTTTTAAAAATAATAATTTATAATATAGTGTTATATTATAACTATAATAATTAATAATATAGTGTTATATTATAACTTAAATTATAAACAATATAGTAAAAATTAAGAAATAACTTTAATTTAAATAAATTACATAATACCCATAAATTTTGAATAATTTATAATATAGTGTTATATTATAACTTAAATTATAAACAATATACTAAAATTAATAGTTTATAATATAGTGTTATATTATAATTTAACTTATAAACAATATAGTAAAAATTAAGAAATAACTTTAATTTAAATAAATTACATAATACCCATAGATTTTGAACAAAGGAAAAAAAAATACCTAATTTTATAAAAATTTAAAAATATTTTATAATAATATTATAATTATCATTTAAATTATAAATAATATAATAAAAATAAGAAATAATTTTGATTTAAATAAATTTTTGAAAAATAAAAATTATACCTCAAATTTGTAAAGTTCTTTATGGTTTTGTAAAAAAAACACCAATATCATTAGTAATTAAATTTTGAAAATATAAGATATATATATATATATATATATATATATATATATATATATATATATATATATATATATATATATATATAGATTATTTAATAAAGTATGTAAGCTTAAAATTTCTTACATATAACTTTAAGTCTTTTATATGAATAAGTAAACAATTTATAATTTTTTTTAATCATTTTACAACTTTAAATAGCATAACTAACAAAAGTAAAGTAAAACACTACAAAATTTTCAATTTTGAGTATTGATTCCAATTGTTATAGTTGCATTCATGATGTCTTGTTTAACTTCCTTCAAGAGATTCCATGTTTTTTTAGCGAGAAAGTGACATGACCATGCTTAACAATCTTGATATAAACTTCACACTAAGCAACAATATTAATATTTATAAGAAATTAATATTTATTAATAAGAAATTAATAAATATGGAAATGTACTAAGTGTGAGATAATATTAAGAATTTATTTCATATTAATTTGGAAATCAAGATCATTAAGAATAATTTTGAATTTATCTTTCATATTATTATAAATAAAATAAATTTGTTTATAATAAGATAACATAAATTTATCTAATAATAGTATGCTTCACATATAGTTTAAATGATTGGTAAGGGTTTTCACCTCTCTAAGTTAAAATTAACAAAAACAAGTTGTAAAGTAATTTGTGTTGACCAAACATTCTCTATTGAGAATTTCTTTTACTTGATAATTTTCTAAGAAGTTTGGATAAGAATTTACAACCTATTGGGCACTTCCTCTCATTTCGAAGATGGTACCCAAGGTAAACTAGATTCTATAGAATCTCTAAGCTTTGTCATGTCAATTACAAGAATAGAACTTGGGTGGGGAGTATATCATTCTATCGTACATTCACTCATGCTAGATCCAACCGACACGATAATATGTTTCTCGACTAAGAGTTCTTTAAACTTATTGGTTGAGAATTTATTAGAAGTGATTTATATATTCTTGTAGATATTTCATAAGATAGCTTATCACAACAAATCTAAATGTCACTACCAATATAGGGAGACTATGTTCACTATGAAGTGATTACTTATGATTAAGTTAATAGAAGACTACCAATATAGCGAGACTATGTTCACTATGAAGTGATTACTTATGATTAAGTTATTAGAAGAATGTCTCCTTTAATATGGAAAATAACTTAAAGAATAAGAACAAAACTACAATAGTGAAAGGTGCACACCATTAAATCATTCACCATAATAATCTCAAGAAACCCATGAGGGTGAAAACTCTAGTAATAAATAAGCACCGTGTTTTTCTCCTTTATTCTCAAATTCACAATTCAACATACAAAGAAACATAATTACTCACTATGTACTAGATGGACATTATGGCTTGAATTAGTTGTTACAAGGTCACCTGCTTTGCTTTGCTCTAATCATTTGCTCTACTCAATTATGGAACAATAAATCAATGCAACATGAATGAAACTCCTTTTTCCAATGCAACTTAGTGTTAACATGTCTCCATAGTTGTTAGAGTTAAGGTTTGTGACCTTATAAGATATCCTTGAAATACCATTGGTGGTTAGCTCCACATGTCTGAGTAATGGGAGTTGATGTGGCTTCCACTTGATATTAAAGTGGTCAAAGCATAGGTCAACTTCGAACAACCATATCTTTCTCATACAATTTTTCTTTTTAGACTACTATAGTTCATTTTGAAGCTATCGATATGTATTAACCATTGGAATAATACATTGCATTGATGATTCTTTTTTCGACCCTCGCAAGTGCATTTTCAAGCCCCAAATGGGATTTTTTCAATTTTGTCCCTACTTGAAAATGACTCCTAGAAACCCACTAATTTAATTCTTCACCCAAAAAAGTACCAGAAATGATGACAAAATTACACAGTAGTTCATTTTGTATCAAAATGCCTCTACCAGGAATTTATGTCATAGAAAATTTTTGTTTCAACTTCTAAAACATGTTCATTGAGGCTAGCCTTATCCAGGGAAAGGACAATAAAAAATCATGCAATTAAAGCTTGATTGAAAATTGGGTTTACAATCTTGTCTAAGCTTTCCATTTTACCAATATATGTGCAAATTGTACTTTCACAAAAGGTGAAAAGAACATGAGAAGAAATGTGAAAAATAAAGAGAGGATAAAAAGTGTACCATGGTCTTTTTATTTTTGTTTTTTCATTCTACCGTTTTGGGTGGATGCATTGAAGAATAAATATGGAAAGGTGGAGGGTTTTTCAGTCTAGCGTTTTTGGGTGGATGAATTTTCTAATACAAGTTGTACTTTTTTTTGCAAGAAATGGGCCAAATAAGTAGATGACAATAAATTCTTTGTTGAGAATATTGGTCAATACATTTTTTCGATTGAGAAAATGTTCGACCAAAAAATAGTTTGTTGGAGAGTTAAGAAACTCTTGGTTAAGGATTTTAAAGTTCTTGTACACGAATTTTAAAATTCTCCACTAAGATTTTGGGTACTCAACTAGAAGCTTGATTGAAGGTTTGTTGATCTAAAATATAATATTTATAGAGGATTTAGAAATTCTTAGATGAGCATCTACAAAATACTAAACAAAGAATCTGCAAAATACTCGAGCAAGACTTTAGCCAAATACAAGGAATATCAACTCGATTGAAAAATTGTTTTCATTATTCCATTGAGCTTGTCTATCTAAACACAACATGTGTGATTGTGACCTGTATGGCCTTTGAATGAGCTTCTTTATGACTAAAACTTCTCTTTTGATTTACTTGTTGGCATTCCCTTGTAGTGATGGGTTAATGAAGAAATAGGCTTGGAAGCTTCCATGTGTGTTATGCCAATATATGAAGATTGGATTGAATCAACTTTCAATGTTTCCATTGCAATCCAAAAGATATTTTCCTCCTTGATTAGGAAAGGATAGATCCAATTTTACACAGCTAATGGTTCCAAACTTTGTACTTGCACATATGAATACTTTGTATCATAATCTCAATGGCATGGCTCATCACCCTATTTCTTGCCATCAAGATTACCATTTGTTTTCAAAAGGAAGTATAAAGAGATCACCGAGAAAAGAGATTGAGCTTAACACCTTCAACAATGAACTACCACCACTCTAAGATCACTCATGAATCTTCATCTTCATTACTCTTAGCTCATTCAGGCGAAAGTTGAAGGCAATCCTAGAAGCAACAATAATCCATGCCTCAACAACAATACTTTGTGACAAGTTTTGGTATGAGTCCATCTGGGTTTGTCACCCTTTCATGTCATACTCACACCCACCCACCAAATGCCATTTTTTTATTCCTCTCCCTAATTTTCAACCAACTTCCCCATTGATTGTCATGGAAGAAATCCCTCAAAACACCTATTAGCCTACATCAATACATAGGTACCCACAATGGATTCAATGTATCCATTGCATCCAACCTCGTGTCAACACTCAACTAGTTTACCAACTCACAATCTATACCCATGACATGCCACGGTCTTGGAGACTCCACGGTCCCCCTTCTCTTATGATAGGCATAAGTATTCTGCCTTGGAACATTCCTTGCATGTGCCCCTTTACTCAAAATCACCATACCCCATCCTTTACAAAAGATTTAACTCCCAACACTTCAACAATGGGGCTTGGTGAAACAATTGCCACAACTAAGCCTTAGTGATGCACTACTAGAAGACACTTCATAAGTTCCTTGCATCTTCTCTACCACCTACTATTCTAATTGATACTTTGAAAGGAAATAAAGTAGCTTTTAAATTGGTTCATTTAATTTCTAGACATGAAGAATTTGAAGACATAGTATTGGGTGATTGTGTTAAAGCTTCAATAACAATGGATGAAACATTGTTGAATATGTGATATGATTAGATTCATGACTGGGTACATACTTGTATGGGATTGGAATGTGAAAGGTATCATTAAAGAATCAACTTGCGGAAGTTCATATCACACTTCCCAATGCACATGAAAGGAGAAAAGGACAAGAAGCATTTAAACATAAAAGTGTTGGATTTGAGGAGACAATGAGCATATGTGAAGAATGCACTCGAGGAAGAGAAGAACACATGAGATTCACTAAGATTGGGGCAAATAGTCTTGCTAAGTGTGTGTGGAAATTGGAAGCAACAAAGTTAATCAAAGAGACTTATGGGCAACTTTCTAATCTTATTTGGATGTAGTTACAGGTCTTTGGTAGAAGCACGTCTCTCTTACAATAGCACATGCTTCTTTATTGTAGAGAGTTGCTTGATTTATAGGCTATCATGCTACCTTTTAGTATGAACATGGTACCATTCATCAACTTACCTCTAATTCCTTAGATAGAACACTGCTAGTAAACCATCATTACTATTTTTCCTCAAGTTGAATATGATATATATGTCGAAGATTGATGTTGATATTTTGGAGAAGCGATGATATTATTTTGTCATAGATCATTGCCACTTATCACAACAGTTTCATCTTCTCGCACCAACCTTATGAATTGTCATAGATTGCAACAACCATTAATTATTTTAGAACAATGTAGCTTGCATCGCCATGACAAACACCTGGTAAAGCAATGCTTTGTCCAAATTTGAAGATGTCATCATCATGTTGTCACACTAAATGCCAGATTTATCCTCCATGGAGATTCAAAGTAAGATTATCAACACATCATTTGATCTTGTATAGTAGAGCATCAATATACTCTTGGGCTAGTTCCACTTAGGTAACATAGTGTCTCAACTTGGATTTTTGGAATGTAGAATTGTTGGTTGTTCTCTAATCCAACTTGGATGATTGATATTAGCATGCTTTGTTGATCATGTGGTTGATAACTAGACCATGTTCCAACACCTGATGGATTTTGCAGCATACATTTGTCCATTGCTTTCACACCAACTTCTAGGTGATCATTAATTTGTTTTGCAATATATCATCGCATGCAAAGATGTTTTCTGGAGGATTAGGGATGTGTTTTTTAGCTTACAGCTGGCCATTGCTTCCATGTCAATGTTATTATGACAATCTTATATAACTGTAATTGGCTTTCCACCATCTCCTTAAATCATGTGACTTCCTTACAAACATCCACACTCTAACACTACTTCAATGTTTTACCATTCCAATCCATATAATGTCGAACCAAACATACTTTAGGACAAAGCATGTTTTTAGGGTTAGATAATGTTAAGCTTGGTTTAGCGCTAGGCTTGAAATGTCTTTGTGTGCTCCTTTGATGTGTTTGATATCATTACTTGTTAGATTAAATGTAAGGCATGCTTAATTGGAGTTGACCCATGGACCCAAATAGCATATGTTAAGTCATTCAAAATGTGTAAATAAGGCATGATTATATTGTTAAAGAAAATCATGTGAGAGCTCATACTATATGTATTATAACTAAACTGCAATAAGATATTAGACCTATTTACAATCAACACTATATTAGTGTTAAGTATATGGGTTGCATTTCTTCCGTCTTAAGTTAGCACAATGGTTTATCTTTTGTCTAGCTTACCGCATAGTTTTTTGATGTATTTGGTTTGCTATTTATGTTAACTAAAGCATGGATTAAGTAATTATGCCCATGAAAATGTGTTACCCCCCACCACGGGTTAATAAGGGCCCATAACACATAAAACAACCATGGAAGGTTTAAATGACAAATGAGATGGAGCACCTCTAAGTGATAAGAGTAGGTTGTCTAGATTATTCAATCCATACATGTTGATATGACTAGGGGTGAGGAACAATTAGCAGCTACAAGTTTGTTACCAACTATTGAGACAATGGATTCTTCTTGTTTCTGTTAGCACTAGAAAGTTTTCCTTATACAACTTAAAAGACAAGTCCAGTACCCATTTGATTCTTTAGGATTGAATTGGTTTGAGTAGGCTTGTCTTTCAAGCAACCTAAGGACAACTTCTAGTGCTAACATTTTTGGCACTGCTGCCGGGGATGAAGTTGAAAATATTCCCCAGGAGAACGACACTGATTAGATCCAGCTTTGGATGGTGAACTGAAGTTGGACATATTCAAACTGCATCATTCACCCGATGACTCCACTCCATGAAGAAAGGATCTGTTGGCGACTTCACTGATTCAGGATGACAAAGGCCATGGAGGATATCTCGGCACGGAGGTTTGCACCTCTCAATTTTTCAGTTGTCCCTAGTTTTCCAAATCTAGTGCCTCCTCCATCATAATGGATGGATTATCTTTCTATTTTCAAAGAAGAGAAGGAGGATAACCCTACCCAACATCTTGTTACATTTCATCAATGCATGGATCAACTAGGCATGATTCACAAGGATGTATTGATGAAAATGTTCACGTGCTCTTTAAAGGGTGATGCACGAGAATGATATTTTTCTCTTCCTACTTCTAGCAAATGTTCATAGAGAGATTTCCATGTTGCTTTCAACAAACACTGCAAAAGGTATTATTCTGTTGACATACTTCTTGAAGATTATTGTGAACAATTTGAATCTTGTAATCAACAAACAATAGAATGTTTCTCTTGTGATGAGCTTTATGAAGATCTTGTTGAAAAGGAGATTAGAGAAGAGTTAGTTCTTGTAGAAGAAATTTCAAACTCTTTTATGCAAGAGGAGCTTGAAACTAAAAAAAAAATCTGATGTTGAAGATGATAACTTGGCTAAAACAAATGATGATGAACCATTGAAAAGTCCTCATGTACACTCAGATAACATTGTTGAAGATCATGAACAAGTATTTCTCCTTTCTTCTGGAAATGTTGAGCAACAAATTCAAGATTTCATCAAGTTTGAAAATGATTTCCTTAAGCCAGAAGAAGAAGAGATCAACAATGAAGAGAGTTCCTTTTCTTCTTATGGATCACATGGAGACTCACAACTGATATCTTATGCTTTCATTAAAACAAAAAGCATGCAAAAAACTTTCAACCATGAATAAAAAATTGTGCATGATCAATTCAGTTACAAAGACCAGACTCAGGTATGCATTATTGATTATCAATTAAGATTTGGTTTTCATGCCCTCCACGATCCTGTAGTAGCTTATTTGGAGGATTTAGTTAGTGAATTTTTTTTACCACAATTCAACTGTAAATTTAGAGTTCAATTTTATGATGAGTTGTTGATTCGATTTCAAGTCTTTATTCTAAAAAAATATATGCAAGGATTTCAGTTGCTCATTCAATTGCTTGAATGGTTAGACTGGAAATTTGTATACACTTGATCGAAGTTGTTTTATGGAGTAGAGTAGGTGTACATAAATAAGCTCTCCTTTTGAGCATTTCCTTCAGTTTGCATAGTGTGGTCAGGTTACAGTGTCAGAGTATTTTCATATTTCAATAAATGAGCAAAGGAGCTCTCAGGTCTCTATTTTGCAAGGATCAATGGATAAGGTACTGGAACTGCCATGTTCTTGGAGCCTCACAGAGAGGTCTCCATCCCATGTGGAGCCAGATGTTAACACATAGGATGTACATGAGTCAAGGTCTAGAAAGTTGATCAGAGTACAGTTACAAAAGGATTTCATTCATGATGGTGGTTGTCATCATTAGCGAAAGAGGGAAAATTTTGGTCATATATGTCTCTCAGTTTAAAGCCTTCATGCAATGTTTGGTTACATGTTCTCATCATCCAAATGCAAGCATATATTTCTTTCTTGTAACCACTGTATATTGATGCTGACTATTATTGCTATGAACTATTAGTGTTGCAAACTGGTTTATACAATTCATGTTGTGAACTCCTCTTTGCTTGGTTATCTTGCACATTCTTGTCCTTCAAACCTTTATGCAAACCTAGGATACATGTTTTCTAGTCAAAGGGTAACTTGGAGCTTATTCTTGCAAAAATGACTCCATTTGTTGCAAACTTCCTATTCGCCGCGAACTGCACCTGTTGCATATTACATGTGTTGCAAACTCCTTGCACTAATAAAAAAACTACAGTATTGGTATCCTAAACCTTGGAAATTTTCAAGTTTGTTATATTATACCAAAAATATCAGTTTCTAGTTTCCTCTTGCAACAATAACCTTATCCACTATATGTTCGATGATGCTACAAACTGTGTGTTGTGAACCCTCTGTTTTCTGCTAAGATCAAACCCTCTTCAATTGAGATTCATTTAGGTTTGAAGTTTTAACCTTTCAAAGTCATTTTCTTCTTCAGATGTGTGAAGTCTTGCAACCTGTCATAAAACCTTGTCGAACTTTGCGTGCTGTGAATTGATAGTTTTGGGACAATTTTTAGCAAATTCATACACAACAAAGACATTTTTTCATCATAACTTTTAAATTCCGATATGGGTTCTTCTAAAATTTGTCATGGATATGAATCATTATATTATTGACTTTATTAGCAAAAATAAACCTAAACCAGTTCGTCGTTTGGGAGAAAATTTGAAATCATCACCTACAGGAAAGTTCACAACGCATGTTGTCAAAGGTGCTGCAAACTCTAACACTTTGATAAATCTGAGTTGTGGCAGGGCTGCCACCTATCTGAGGTGGTTCAAATGGTTTCCTAGGAGGTATTTGGACATGAGGGACATGTGTTCCATCACTAGATCAAGCAACATGACCTCTTTCAAAAGGCATTTATCACAATAGACAAGATCCAAAAAATAGGAGCTAGGTGGATTTTTTGTTTCATCTTGTTGTAACGGCTCCTAGAGAAAAGGGATTCCAATGCAACCACTTCGGATTCGACCTCTTTAGAGTAGGAAGGAATGATACACTATAGATGGCAATTGTTTTGTTGAGGAAGAGGTTGGGATTCATGATCCAAGAGAGGAGAGAGTTGGAGGAGCAGTTTAGTTGCTTATTTGTAAGCATGAGGGCCTATTTGTAATCAACATTTATGCCATTAAATATTCATGAGAGTTGTTTATCGGATTGTATTCTTTGTTTTCCATTTCTCTTATCATCCTCTTGCTTGAATATATTGCAGGTTTTGAGGATCATAACTTCCATTGATTGATGGATCCATGAACAACAGAGGATCTGTTGTAGCTTGCCCATTAATCATTGTTTATTGTTTAAGCAGTCTTTAATCTGTTTGCAGAAAGGATCTCTGTACGATGGATGTTCTTCCTTTTGTCAAATTTTCTATGCTTCTACCCATAATTATATAAAACCTTTATCTAGTATACAATTTAATTGCCTTTGATCTGTAGGATGTTATGAATCCATGCCCAATGGAATGCCTCTGCAGACAGTTTGCTTCCCTCTCCCTTTCTTACTCAGTCTTGCTGATCCACTCAAGTATAAACTTGTTTTAACCATTTATATTCTGATGGGTATTGGGCTTGTTCTTAAAGCAGTCTAAGAACAACTCCCGGTGCTAACAGTTTCCATTGTCCATGATGATACAAGCTAATTTGTTCTTTGATCTCATAGATTTGGGTGAACATAACTTCCTCCTCGTTGCATGTGTGATTCTTGGCCAATAAAACCAAAGGTTTATATGATGTACATTGAATGATGACATCTATATCGAAACTTCTAGAGAGTTGTTGTTGTTCAACAAGGAGGGTCTAGTCCTTCTTTGCAATCTTGTTTGAAAGGACCTTGCATTTTTCATGATGATGTCTATGCTTTTTGTGATAGCCACACCAAAATCTTCTTCTTTCATATCCCATAAGTAGGTGCTATGCTAAGAGGCCTCGAGTTTTGTCCATTAATCTCGGGGATGACCCTTATAAGTGGTATAAGGTTGAGAAGAGGAAACCAACTTCTTTTGATTGAAAATATTGATTTTAGGTAGCTTGGACTTTATTTTGGAAGCAAATTGGAAGATGAGCTCTAGGAAAGAAATAAATAATAGTTCCAATTCATTCCTCCAATGTGGCAACGACCCATAAATAAAATTAACACAAGGAGTGTTGTTGGAGTTTCTAACCTTGAGATTAATGGGCATTTTGTTGAAGATACCAATAAAATGTTAGATGGCCTATTTGTAATGTCCCCTTCCAATTAATCATGACGGAGGATGACTCGATAGCCTATACGACTCACGTAGGCTATAGTCAACAAGGTAAAAGGGAGTCAAGGAGGTTTGTTTGGTGTCACTAGGTTAAAAGAATGACAAATCCTAAAGTGACATTAAATAAAATAAATAATTATATTTAAATGAAATTGGAGGGAAGATAAAGTGAGGGTTTGATTTGGTAAAAAAAGGGGAAATATCTAGAAGTCTCAGGGGAAGGATAAATAGAGGGGTAACCCTTCTCTTCGGAATTATGATTTGATCTCTCATTTTGGAGTGATCTTGGAGATATTGTATCGTTAGGATTTAGCAAAACCCTTCCACTACTACAGTCTAGTTTTAGTGGTGCAATACCCAGCCTAGTCAGATAAGAAGGGGAGTCCATCTAAGACTACCAATGGAGCTTCACTTGGGAGTTTTGCATTCAATTGAAGAGATACCAAGGTACAAAGGAGGTTTACACAACTTTCTAAATGAGGCTGAGCTCAGACATTTGCAGGTTTCAGGAGGGTTTCAGAGAAATCGAGGCTTAGGGCATCATCGCGGATTGAGTACGAGGCATCTCGGGAGGCCCTGCTAGACGTCTAGCAGTTTTCCCATGAGGACCTTTTGATCAGGGTTGGAGTAGGCCATTTTGATCAGATTCGTAGGGTTACAAGAGGGTCGCTAGTAGTGTAGACATTAATGGAGTAGAGCATCGCAGGGAACATCATAGATTGGCATCATTCCAAGTTTTCTTGTATTGTTTTTGTTAGTAGATTTGTGCAATTGCTTTGCAGCCATTAGACTTGTGTGTTCAAGAGTATTATGTAGTTGTTATAACAACCATTAGATATCATTATATTGTTGTAATTGGGGTTTTCATCCATAATAAGATGCCATGGTTATTTGCTCTATTTTTGTGTAATGGATGCATGCAATGTGTTTGGAAATATTCCTATATGAGCAAATTGTTTGTAAGTGGTTCACAAGGACATTAATACCAAGTGTTTGACATATGTACACAAGGATAATTAGCAATTTTGGATAGAAAACATAATATACCCACATAACGTAGTTGGGGACATTACAGTGGTATCGAAGTTGGCGATCTTGCCAGCCTGTGATTTATTGAGGCATTGATGCCAAGGAAAACTAGAGGACGAGGGAAGCATCCTACCCCAGGACCAGAATCATCAGAAGAAGTAGAAGTAGGAGTTATGGGGGACCATTCTAAAGATATAAATGTACAATTGTTTGAATCCATAGCTAATGGGCATCAACAATTAACACAATTCCTGACATAGTACTTTTTCGGTAACCAAGCAAACCAAAACCAGGGAGGTACCAATGGGAACCATGCAGAGGCTAGCCATAGAGGTGGTAGGACTCCTGAAGGAAGTAATACCTATGTGCCAACATAGAGGGTCTTTTAGGCAGGTAGCAGAAAAGTACCCATACCATTATTTCCACCATTCCTTGAGGAGCAACATATAGAAGCACCAGAGCAACATGGAGCAAATGAAGTAAACCCTTACTTTAGGGAGTATCAGTTGTTGGAAGAAGGAGCCCAGACAACCATGTATTACAATGACTATTGCAACCTTAGGATGAGGACCAAACCCAGGGTGGGCCAGAATCAACGAAATTTTGATCTTATGCGCAAACTGGGGAAGATGACTATCCCATCTTTTGACGGGTCTGATAGGTGTTGATATTATGGTAGCTGCGGGAGGTATTTACCTCTACATGTGAACCTGATGAGAATAGAAGACTCCGGGAAGCAAGATAAACCCTAATGAATTGGCTAATAACCCTAGAAGCCTTGTCGGCTCAAGAATATAATTTATATTAGGCTATTAGCCTCCAA
>ML784684.1:476219-508076 GCA_009831015.1 Picea engelmannii | reverse complement strand
CTCTACATGTGAACCTGACGAGAATAGAAGACTCTGGGAAGCAAGAGAAACCCTAATGAATTGGCTAATAACCCTAGAAGCCTTGTCAGCTCAAGAATATAATTTATATTAGGCTATTAGCCTCCAAGAGAAGAAGTCGGCCAAAAATAATAATAATATATTGAACAGACACACACCCAGAAGGAGAAGTCGACCCTAGCAAACTGGTAGGATTACTATAAATACAGGGCGCCGGTTCTCATTTGTCACATCTCAACAGTGGCAGACAGAGCCAGTTTTGTGCAACAGTTTCCCAATTGGTGCGCACTGCAGTTGCAGTTGGTGCGCAGGTTTGGAGGAGGGTTGCAGGTGCAGCTGCAGCAACAACTAGTTTCAGTATTGGCTTGGATATCTCTTGGCTAGGGTTTGGGACTATCTGATCAGCTTTTGTGATGTGCTATCCTTGGGGATTGATGCGCTGCTCCTTGTTTGGCTATCTAGCCTAGGGTTTGCTTCTGGAGGAATTCTCAGTCAAGGTTAAGGTGCTCGGAGGGAGGCTTCAGCCTGTGGTTGGGTGACGAGGGTATTGTCAATGGTAAAACAAGCACACCATCTTCTATATTCTAACAATAGGTGCACAACCTGAGCACGAGTACATAAGTTGGACACTTATTTCCAGCTTAACCCGATGATAGAGGCAGAGGCGATCAAGTTTTCCACTCTACATTTGGACGGAGAGGCTCATGAGTGGTGGCACCATGGGCTATTAACATTGGGTCATTCCAACATCACATCATATGAGGATTTCACCTAGAGGTTGATGGACATGTTTGATAGGAAGGACCATCAAATCCACTTCAGGGAATTAGCACAACTGAGGCAAACATGTACACCAAAGACCTATGTTATAGAGTTCCAGTGGATCGTAGTCACGGTGACTGATGTTTTTGAGCAAAGGTTGGTGATGTTATTCATGGAGGGCTTGGTCGAGCCCTTACGAGGTTGGGTGAAGGATTTCAGGCCAAACACACTATAGGAAGCTATAATATAGACCCAAGATATGGTGGACACAGTCCCTAAGAAGATATCGACAAAGACATTTATCCCACAGAAGGGTCAGGTGTCAAAACCTCCCCAAAAGACATGGATAGGGAAGGATAGGTTGGATGAGGAAACTTGGAGAGAACTAAGGGGGAAGAAGCTTTGCTACAGTTACAAGGAGTTGTGGGAGCCGTGGTCGTGGGAACTGGGACATCTACAACCATATCCTTTAGGATGGATACATGACAATGCTAAACTACAAGAAACCAAACATTATAAGCTCAGATTTGCAATCGCCTCAAAGTTCATTGATGAGGTAGAATTAGATGTCATACCACTTGATATTCGTGGAATTGTTTTGGGAAGCCCTTATTTGCATGATAGAAAGTCTATCTTCTACAGGGAGGAAAACATATATTGTTTTACAAAGGATGGAGTTGAATATATTGTACCAGCTCATCATATGAAGATTGACATGTCTCTTGTGAATACAAGACAAATGAAAAGGATAGTGAATGCAAGCAAGAATCTATCACTCATGTCTGTAAAAGTTGAGGAAGAGCGTGATCCTAAACATAGAAATGGAATAGTTAAGTTTGTTACTAACTATGATAAAGTGTTTCAGGATTCACCAGAATTACAACATGAGATTTGTTGCATGAAAGCACCAAGGATACAATCTTACAACCCATGGTTGAGAGTGAAAAATGATGTTCCTCTTAAAAATAACAAGCATACTGTTGATTCATTTTCATTATCAACTATGTATTCATTTTTACTGCTAGTCTGTTGTGTATGGTCAGTAGTTGCGCTAGTGAATACAAATATTTGTGAAAGTAAGAGAATGATTATTTATGTCAACAATGCTATGGTAGTTTTCATCTCTATTGGACATCTTGTTTTGATGAGACAAGTGTTCATTATTAGAGCACGATGGATGGATATCGAGAAGAGGAGACAATATCCTCACTTACTTGCTGAATAAAAACTTTAGCTGGTCGAAAAGCTTCTCAGTGAGGAGGATTGATCCAAGTGGATCTCATGACTGATAAAAAATGATGTTTTTAAATGTTGACGAAAAGGTCTCCATGCCGAAGAGCTTGACAAGATCTTTCCAACGCAACTTGAACGAGCTCAAACAGACGTTGTATGAGAAAGTTATGACGTTCTGAAGTTTTTGCAAAATAGGCAAAAAAGGATGACAAGGTTGACATGTGGCATCACTAGGGACTGACACATGGTCGTACGACAACTAACAAGGTTGACACGTGGCATCACTAGGGACTGACACGTGGTTGTACGACAACTGACAGGGTGGACACGTGGAAGAACGAATAAGACATGTGGTAGTATGGACAAGACAAATGGACGTACATACATGATAGGTGGCAATATGGATGCTGATGTGGCATGCTGAAAGTGACTACATAGATGTTGACGTGGCATGATGACTGGGTTGTACGGATGCTGACATGGAATGTTGATTGGATTGCACAAATGATGATGTGACGGGTTGATGTGGTTGAAGACATGGTAGACTGACTGTGCAGGTTATGTGGCCGCCATGTGGACCAATCAGAGGCCACCACATGACAACCTCAATTTGTCCAAAAGGGGCTTCTTGACCGTAGAAGGATCAAGTGGGTGGATCAAACCCTCGACCTCGTCGGAACCAATTCCAACACCTTGCCATTAGACCAATGATCATTCATCGTAATTGAAACATAAAAAACTATATTTAAAGTTGATTTGTTTTATATGTTCCAAAAGTGCACGGTCTGCGGGCTTGACCCTACGACCTCCGCCCGACAAACTCAACAACTTAACCAATACGCCAATGATGATACTTGTTATGGCATGTGGGTGTTATTGTATTTGAATTATAAATCTTACCATGCCTCGAAAAATCCCAACGGGCGAAGGTTTGACCCCGCGACTTGTTCTATATAACCAAAGCGCTTTACCATTGTGCCAAGGGGTGGTGAGTTGAAAGGATTCGACACCATTTTGTTTTATGGTGTAGTTTATGTTGTGTAATTGAAGAATAAAGCATTTTTAAGGCTTTTTGAGTGTAGGAAGAGAGGGGGAATTTGTTCCCAACCATTTTGTAGTGTTCCTAAAGAGGCCTAAGACAATTTTGTTGCAGATTGGAGATCACATGGGTGTAATAAGCATTTGATGTGAATGTTTGCATCCTTTAATGGATCGGTTACTCATTGGAAGCGAACCCAGGGATGTAGCCCAAAATGGGTGAACTCCGTTATCAACTTGTGTCTATTTGTCTTTGTTATTGCTCTTCATTTCTTCAATTTCACTCTTTCAAGCATTCACTAAATCTTAATATTTAAGCTAAGATAATTCACACTTAACAACGTTTTGCAAATCAGTCAGTAATTTCAGATCAAACATCCCGTCAAATTTAGTCACCGATAATTTAGTTTCCAATTTGAAGGTTTGTTGAACAATAAGAGCCTCCTAGTGAATAATGAGTTGAGGTTGAGGCAATGGTTGGGCATGTTGCTAATGGATGATGTGTTGTTGGAAAATACTCATCACAACATGCATCTTTTTAGCTTGGATCACTTGATGTTATTGTTGTGTAATGAGGATTTTTGGCATCAGGTGTTGTTGCTTCTGAATTTGTTTGATCACGACTTAGGTGAGGTTGCAGTCTTAAGAATCTCCTGATTTGCATGAGTTTTTATGGGAAGCCATGGGACTTGGGGGAGGATGTAACAATTGGAATGACGAAGCCCTAATCTGAAGGCTATGAGACCAATTCATATGAGCACAATACCACCAATGATGCAAGAAGATACTCACACACAAGAAAACACAAGAGAGCAAATGTGTGGATAGGAAATGAGATTGCCAAAATCGTATAGATATTGTACACACATTTGGATTACCATGTATAGAGTATAAAATTATGGGGAGAGTGATCAAATTGATCAAGTCCTCAATACAATACAATAAGGCGGTCTAGTGATACATTTAGACCAAGTTACCAAAATAAATAATTATAAAGTACATAGTATATTAAAATACAAAAAAATATAATACATTTCACTAATGTTTACTAGACTAAGTCTCATTAAGATTTAATTGTATCCGTGTTATCTAAAAAATTCTCATCACTCTATAATTGATAGTTGTAGCTCGATTCTTATTACACCATTGTGTTAATTTGAGATCTACCTAGGTATTTGATTCTTATCACACCTTTGTGTTTATCTAGGTTCTACATTGGTTTTGGACTCTTAACACACCCTCATGTTTATCTAAATTCTTATTAATTTTTAGACTCTTAATGCACCATCACATTTATCTAACTTGTAATTAAGTTTTTGATTGTTAGTACACAATTGTGTTTATTTAAGTTCTACCTTAGAGTTCCCAAAATGACATATTTTAAGAATTCAATACCTCTTCCATCAAAACAAATTATTTTCTTTGAAAATAAAATAAATCAAAACAATTTTTTTCTTAAAAAAATAAAATAAACCAAAACAATTTTTTTCTTAAAAAAATAAAATAAACCAAAACAATTTTTTTTCTTAAAAAATAAAATAAACATTGATTTATTATTAACATATTTAATAAAAGGGAGTTTATTGGATTAGCTAAAGCTTAATGTTGTTATTGCCTTCACAAAAAAAATAAATCTGCATATTTATCTCTATGTTGAATAAGTGGTCGATTATTAAAGTTTAAAATATAAAAAATCTTATTTATATTCCATTATTAACATATTTTGATTAATATATTTATCATAAATAACAAGACCAATCCTACGATCCTACGATTATACACATTGCAAGGCTTCAATTTATAAAAAAATCTGATCTATATTTCATTATTAACATATTTTGATTAATATATTTATCATAAATACCAAAACCAATCCTACGATTATACACATTGCAAGGCTTCAATTTATTTATCAAAAATACTAAGATCATTCCTGGCGATATACACATTGCAAGGCTTCAATTAAAATATATACATGAGTATATAAACTAGGTTTTTTTCCACCTATACGCCATTGAATAATGAGCTTCGAGGTACTTATGTGTATCATGAACACATACATTGAATAAAGAGCTTCTAAGTACGAGCTTCGAAATACTTATTGGTATCCTCAATCCTACGAAGTGTTGCAATTAAGTTTATAAATTACACATAAAACCATTGATGAAGTTAGGAGGAGGAGCAGAAAATTTGGCACTTTTTGGTCCCCTCAAGTGGGTAAGGCCACCCTGGCCTAAAACCCAAAACCAAAGCCTTTGAAAAGCCAAAGGTGTTTTTGAAATTACTGTGGCATCCCTAAGTTTAAGGAGTGGCATCCCTATTGAGAATAAGTTTAAGGAATTTAGAAGCTATGGATGAGGGGGAATAGAGGTGGGCCAGAATAAAAAAGTAGTAGGTCTCAGGCCTGAGATCTCTATTTTTCACATCCAGAACTGAGGTGAGGTAAAGTGGAGAAATAGGAAAGGGGCACACGGAAAATTATTGGGGACACCATTGACACAGTATTTTGATTTCATATTGTTCGGTTTTTGCTGGGAAATTTGTTTGCCTGCCCAACTGGAGATTCTTATACTCCGAAATCTCTTCCCCAGCTGGGCATTTTTAGACTGGATGCTTGCAATTCATAAAATAATATTATCATCTAGAGGTGGATATCAATTCTGGTTTTGAATTAGAAAAGACAGGAAATCTATACTGTGTGTCTGTGAAATCTGTATTGGGTGTGAGTGTGCGCGAGAGATAAATCTATAGTGCGGTGGGTGTGAGGAATCGAAGGAAATGGGGCAAGAAGGGGGTTTGGGTATGCCTCAGAGGAGAGTGGCATTGGTGCTGGTAGATGGGTTGGGAGATGTCGGAATACCATCTTTGGGATTTCATACTCCTCTGCAAGCTGCACACACCCCTACTCTGGATGCTCTGGCTTGTGCTGGAGTCAGTGGACTCATGGATCCAGTGGAGCCGGGCTTGGCATGTGGAAGCGACACTGCCCATCTTTCTTTATTGGGTTACGATCCGAGGATTTACTACAGAGGCAGGGGTGCATTTGAATCAATGGGAGCAGGTCTTGCCATGTCCCCGGGCGACATCGCCTTCAAGGTTGGTGTCCTATCTTTGTGTGTGCAAAGTTTGTAGATTGACAGCATATCTATATTGGAAAAATGATAAATCCTTCATGTTGCAATTTTGTTTGATGTAGACTAATAGTTTAGTACAGTTTCTTCTTCGTTTTCTTTTAATCCTCTATGTTTGTTGATGCATTTAGAGTCGTGCTGATATCTCCTAGTTTAACTTCTTATACCCATGTTTTCGGAAGCGATACTTCATCCCACTCCCTTCATTCAGACTAGGTGTGATTGCTATTATATATTCTTCCTCTACAAGTCTGAAACAAATCGATCCTAAGAAGATTATTGCCCACCCCAGTAGCCCATACGAATCCTTTGACTACTGGTATGTCCAATTGGATAGTGGCCGTTAGGTTTCCTATAAGTACAGATAGACAAGGCGTGCGACCCATCAACCTACTGACAATTGGGGCGGTGAACATATTATGTGGCAACATAGAAACATGACAGTAGTGCTGTGAAAATTGGGATCGAGGTAGAGTCTGGGAAAGATCAGGCAATCTGTTGTTACACAATATGCATGCGATACCTTGGAGATGTGGTAATACGTTGATTGGGTGATGGCACCCAAATGCTTTCCATTTCTCTTTCATGGTTGAAGTCATGCGCAGGCCGCAAAGCCTTGAATAAATATGGCAATGATTGTAGGCAATCCTTTGGAAAATATTTCCATACCTTTCCTAGATTTGTTGCCTTGCTTGGTCAGAGATATTACTTTCCGGCTGTTACTGCCTCCCCTAGAATTTAAGCAACTTTTACTGCTTCTACTAGACTCTAAGCATGTCTGCCCTTTGAAGTGGTTGCCAAAATTAGAGTGCACATAGGGTTGCAAACTTCCAATGAACAGTCATCATACATTATTATTATATGCACTTGTCCTTTTCTCCTGCAGTAGGATTACTCCAATTCCGTACTTGCATCTCATGCTGCTAAACATTGATTGGTCATATTGAGAAGTGGTAAGATACGTGAAATGAATTAAGATCAGCAGTCATTTTAGTACTCTGAATTGGTCTGTGCTCGAGCTTTCTATCAACAAGAGCTTTCATCATGGATAAAAATTCTCGAGACACTAAATTCTTGCATTTTTCACCGACTTCAATTTCTTAGTTCTATAGGCAATAAAGTACAAATGAAAATACTCTCCAAAATGATTCGATTAGCAAATCCTGAAAATTTTAGGGAAAGTGCAAATGCAAATGCAAATGCTCTTCAAAATGATTCCATTAGCAGAAGTTCAAAATTTAATGAATAGATTACTTGCAAGAAAGAACTGCTCAAAGAAGGAGAATTAAACCTTGATCAATATGATAACTATAGCCTTTAGATACAATCTGGCCAAGGCCAGCCAATGGACTATTCGAGTAAAGGGCCAAATTACCAGCAAGCAGCCATTACAATTCACTTAATGATTGAAAAGCAATCTGCTAAAGTACAGCTGAATCTCCAAAAGGGACCAAAATCCAGATAATTTTTGTTTTCATCTGCCAAGTACAATTATTGAGGTCACCTTTCTTGCTTTCCACGTATGAAGTCCTAGAAGGTGTTCCTTTGATATTAGTTTTATGTATGGAAAGTGGGAGGGTTGTGCAAGTCTGCAAATGTAGAGATTTTAAAGAGCCATTCTCATCCCATAAAATGGAGTGAAGTGCAATGCCCCTTTGGTGTGGGATGTGCCTATATGGATCATAAATATACAATAACACTCTGTTGTTGAGGCTTAACCTTATATATACAAGCCATGAAAACAAAAGGTCCACTAAATAGTGACAAGTGACTGAATTTCATAATGAATATCATGAGCTTTAGACATGAATATGGTAAGTGAAGTGTTAAAATTAATGCAGCTGCAAGAGCCATTCTCCGGGAGGATGGCAAAGACCCTAGTTGAGATCTAGGCCCCCAGTACACTCTTGGGGTTCTTGGTCTGGGACCAAGCAGTTAGAGCCATGGCAAAAGACCCTAGTTGGGCCCCCAATGTATTTTTGGGGTTCTTGGTCAAGTACCAAGCAGAGTTGATGGTATAAGTCCCTAGATGTGTTCTAGAGCCCTTGGATGTGTTTTAGGGAATCCTTGCTCAGCGCTTGGATTGATCCTTGGTTGTGTACCTTGGTGGTTAAGACCCTAATTGTGATCTGGGGCCCTTAGATGTGCTTTGGGGTATCCTGGTCTGGGGCCAGGCAGTTTCTTGGTTAAGTACCAAGCCGAGATGATGTGTGATCTTCTTCTCTCTCGGGATGGTCCATGTGACCTAGGAGCAGTTAAGAAGAAGGGCATGATCACATCTTTGACTCTCCTCGTATGCTGGGATGATAAAAGCTTATAAGTTATGAGATTCATGTGGACAAATCTACCATTAAAGAAGGACTTAACCCTTGACTTTGTCTTATTGTTTTGTTTATTAATAAAACCCCCTTGCTTGAGTTATGTCCCCCCTAATTGTTGATGGGGTGTTGGTTCGATTCTTTACTTCTACCTAAAGCTAGTCTAGCTGCCTTACCCCTCTCATCGACCTGTTTTAATTCCTTGTTGACTTTTTTGATTTGTCATTTAATATTTTAAATGTTAAAATATTATTCGTTTATTTGCTAGGTATTAAACCTAACCTTGAAGTCATGGCAAGTAATCTAAACTTGTTAGCCCTAACCCACCTACCTAAAACTATAAATAGAGTGACCTATTCCTCACTTGACACACTCTCACTCTCTTAGCCAAGTTTTAGACTGAGGTATTTCTGTGACTCTTCTTGATCAGGTTACTAAGTGTTTGTGGCTTTTCTGGACAGGTCTCTCAACTCCTCTTTTGTGTTTTTTGGTTTGCTCCAGCCACCGTGGGTTTTATCTCTATCAACATTGGTCTGTTTAGCCTGCCGCTGATCTAAAAATATCTTTCCAGCCAGTCGTAAAAGGTGTTCTTATTGTTGTTCTGGTACCTTCTTATTGTGCCGCCATTGCTGCCTTATTGGTGCCGCCTTAACCTTCTGCTGGTGCCACCTTAACCTTCTGCTGATGCCGCCCTTGCATGCTGCCTCTCCTTGTCTGCAAGTAGCCCTAGTACCTTGAACAAGGTTTGTTAGGGCTACCCTGGAACTGCTGGTATTTCTGCCTTTGCTGTAGCAGACTCTTGTGTTTCTTGGGCTGAAATTTTTAAGGTTGTTTGTGGCTTCTTTTCCAGCCACTAGACTAGACAGTGGTGTTCTGGTTTCAACCCTAGTACTTGATAGTGGCATGGCTTTTTGATTCTCAGCCAACTGAGTTGTTTTCTGGTCGACTACCCTAAAAGTTCTTCTTGGCATTTGTCATGATGATCATGATGAGATCTACCCTGAGGGTTTGATCCATGATCCTTTAAGTTTTTCTGAGCATACATTCAGGGAGGTAACAACTGCATATCATGTATTTCGTTCTTTGTTTGGCTAAGTTAATACTCAGATCTATGTTATGATTTATGTTATACATCAGAAATTTATAAATGTGTTGTTGATCCAGAATTACAGTAGCAAATGTTAGAAATTAAATTTAAAATTATTTCTGTTTCTAGGTAGTCTACATTTTGCCCTTAAATTCTAACATGGAATCAGAGCTCAGGGCGTGAAAGGAACTCATTTGTATTAGACTTTTGAGCCTATGTAGATCCTCTATTAAGGGTGTGTTTTTCAGATCAGTAGAAAGATTCTTTTGCATCAGATCTCTTCTATAAACAGTCTTCAGTATGGCTTCTTCTTCAGTCAAAGCAAAAGATAGGCTTGAAGGGGCTTCAAACTTCAATGCCTCGAAGGCTAGGGTCTTTAATATCCTGGAAGAAAGTGACTTGGATGCGTTGGTTACCAGGGTGATAGAAGAATCTATTTCAAATGCAGGAAGAGCAACCTATAAGAAGAGATAGGCCAAAGCCAAGAGGGTAAGTTTTGACTCAGTCAAAGATAGTATGATGCCTCTTATTGCTCATCTAAGGACAACAAATGAATGCTTTGATGCCCTAGCCAATTTGTATGAAAAGAAGGCGCCAACTTAGAAAAGGACCTTGAAGAAACAACTATGTACATTGAAGATGGGAAATGATGAAACCATCTTTGCCTTCTTTTCCAAAATTGCCCAAACAAGAGATCAACTTGCAACAATTGGAGTTGCAGTAGATGATGATGACCTTGTACAAATAATAGCAGATGGTTTTCTAGAATCATGAGAGACATTTCTCTCATCTGTAAATGGAAGAGAAGTTCAACCCAACTTCGAGAGATTATGGCATGATTTCTTGGAAGAAGAGGGTAGACTTAAAAGCATAAATGAACCCTCCATTGTGAAAGACCATGCTCTTTCAACCAAAGCCAAGAAATGGAAGAGGTTTCCTCAGCCCAAAGGCAAAGGTAAGAAACCTCATGGTAAGCACTCTCATCCTCACTCTCGTTTATCTAAAGTAAGATGCTTTAACTGTAACAAGCTAGGTAATTATGCAAAAGACTGCAGGAACCCTCCTTCACAACAGAAACGAAAAGGCAGGTTCCATGCTTTAGTTGCAACTGGGGAAGAAGAGCCTCAAAGAAAGAGAACCAGAGCTGTTTCTAAAGAACAAGAACAACGTAGAGAAAGTTATCTTGTTTCAGCTCTCTCCGGTGCTGTCACCAAATTAGAAGAAATTTGGTTAGTGGACAGTGGGGTCTCCAAGCACATGACAGGCTTCAAACAAAACCTTGTGAACTATCGAGATAAGAAGTTCAATGTGAAGGTAGAATTGGGTGATGATGACACTTATGCCATAAAAGGAGTTGGATCAACATCTTTTCAGCTTCAGTCAGGTAATCTATTTCATATTGAAGAAATTCTTTTTGTTCCTGGTTTAAAGAAAAATATTATTTTAGTTTAAGTTCTAGAAAGTAAAGGGTACACAATAGCCTTCTCCAAAGGAAAGGCTCTTATGTGGCCCTCAAATGAAAGTATAAGCTCAACCATGATAATCGGAGCTCAAGAAGGTGGACTTTACAAAGTCACTAGTCAAGAAGGTGGACTTTATGAGATGATCAACCCTTGCGAACTATGGCACAAAAGGCTTGGTCACCTCAATTATAATGCTCTCCCAGGTTTGCAAAAGAAGGTAACAAGTATGCTAGTTTTTTCTTTTGAGGATGATAGTATCTGTAGAGGCTGTGCTCTTGGTAAAAATACAAAGAAAACTTACCCTCACAGTAATAGAAAAACTTATGGTATCTTAGATCTTATTCATTTTGATCTCTGTTAACCTATGACTGCTCCGCCCATGAATGGTTGCCTTTATTATATCATTTTTATTGATGATTGCTCTCATAAAACTTGGATTTATTTTTGAAAACTAAAGATGAATCCTTCAACAAATTTCAGCTTTTTAAGAATCTTGTTGAGAATCAGATAGGAAGACATCTGTGTTTTCAGAATAGACAATGCAAAAGAGTTTGACTCCCATAAGTATGACGATCTCTGTTGGACTTCTAGGATTAAGAGGGAGCTGAGCGTGCCTTATAATCCCCAGAAGAATGGGGTTGCAAAAAGAAAGAATAGGACAATTTGTGAAGCAGCTAGAGCTATGATGTATGATCAGAATCTTTCGTTGTCTCTTTGGGTCGAAGCTGCAAGTACTGCAGTCTATATTCAGAATAGGTGTCCTCATAAAGCCTTGGAAGAGAAAACTCCAGAAAAAGTCTTCATGGGTAAGAAGCCTTCAGTTGATCATTTGAGAATATTTTGGTAGTCCTGTCTACATTCATGTACCAAAAAAAATAAGGACTAAGTTAGAATCCTCTGGAGCCTTCAGTTGATCATTTGAGAATATTTTGGTAGTCCTGTCTACATTCATGTACCAAAAAAAAAAGGACTAAGTTAGAATCCTTTGGAAAGAAAGGCACTTTTGTGGGGTACAGTGAGACCTCAAAAGCATATTGAATCTATGTGCTTCAATCTTCGCTCCGGTGGCTTCAATGTCATGCATTATGGCTCTGATTTCTGAAGCTAGAGCCATAGGGTCATCATTCTTCAACTCTAGGTTGAAGACCTTTAACATTAGTTGTATGAGTTCAAGCTCAGAATGTGTGTCATACAATTCATTTAATCTTTTGAAGGCGCCATAGGAATCACTAATGGAAGCAATATGACGACTCACCTCTTCACTTACCGTCGCTGAGATTATTGTCTGGTCTTGATGAGCAATGTGTCTTTGTCTTCCCATATTTCACATTTTTGTCTGTGGTCGGGATGACTGGTTTTCTGCCGGGTCTGCTACTCTGAATCTTTAATTCCGAGTCTTCTTCTTCTGATTCCACTTCTTCTTCAATTTTGCTGCTCTAAGGGATTGATTTTGCTTCGCAAATCCCTTTCCATAGGTTGTTGAAGATCGGTGTGCTCTTGATCTTCCTGTACCATTCTCTATAATTCTCCTTGCTAGTTAGCACCACGCCAACAATGGATATGAGATAATGCATTGTTCTATCTGCTGTCTTCACACACACGCTAGCTGACAAAAATATAATGGTGCTGCTTCAATAAAATTAGAACTATCTTGTTGCACTAGTAATATAAGCCCATTACAATGGACAATGGAACTAAGAGGGGCGTAGGCAACCTCCAAGTCGTAGCAAAAGATGATGGACGTTCACACGAAAAAATGATGATGAACACAATAAAAGAGGAAGACCAGTCATCGTCCTCAATATGAATTGCTAATAATATGGTGTTACCTCCACCAGTTGTGCGAGAAATACCTCAAAGGTTGAATAGTACGAATTGTAGGAAATATAGCAAGAGTGTACAAGCTCACCACATCAACAACTTGTTTATTTGCACAATGTCCATTCATAGTTGGGCATGTACCGATGTAGTTCGACGGGAATGAGGTCGAGGGCGCTTTCATACCAGGAGTCAAGTGCACTGATACCACACACTTTCCAGGGGTGTATACCAACTCGAGTAGCAATTTTGGTTCAGATTCCCCACGCACTGATAAAAAACGTACGCGACATATTTTGCATTTGGTATCTCCTTAAGAGAGTTCACATCTCCAAGTGATATTAGGGTTAGGGTTTTTGTCTAGAGTTGCGCGAGAAAACCCAGTGATTTGAGAAGACTGGCAGGCTGGAATAACTAGAGCGCAGACTACCAGATTGGAGAAGAATTGTTCAAGGTACCAATAGGTAGGTGAGCAGACAAGGAGGTGTTTCTGTACGCTCAGGGAGAGAGAACGACCAGAGAATGATTCATGGAGTTAACGTGGCTCTGATACCACTGTCAAGCCAAGAATGGTAGAAAAAATAACTCCATGTTGATGATCTTGCATTAGTATGATAGGTGAATATATACATGAGTAAATGACTCTTGGTTTTCCCAAACCGTTGACCGTTCCTATCACCTATGACTCTTCATATTTACATACAGTTACATGAAACGTAACCACAAAGGATTACGTGTCCAATGGAAAGATCTTGGTGATTTCATAAATAGAAGAAATCTTTGTTCTCTTTTAGCTTTTATATGTTTAGGTTCTTTGTCTTGGTGCATTTCTTCATTATTTGACTCCGCTTGATCCCCTTCTTGCTGGCCTTAAGAATCATAGACTTCATTGGGCTCTTGTGCTTGCCTATTCCCTTTTCTCCATCTTTATTAAGTGAATGTGGGTTTATCTGGTTGTTTTTGAAGATCTTCATGTTTCTTCATATGCTTATCCAGACTAGCTAACATGTTAAGTATTTTCAATTATGTGATTGACATTGGGACAATCTCCTTTTTCTTCTTCTTTTATAAGTAAAAATGGGCTAATCAGGTTTCTTTTGAAGGTCTTCAAGTTTCTTCATATGTTAATTTGTATTGGCCAACATCTAAAGTATTTTAGATTCTGCACTCAAGAGGCAACTCCCCCTCCCTTTGGTAGCAGTTTAATATCTCTGCAACTTATAAACTTGAAAGTTGAAAGATCTACAATATTTCTTAAGAAATCAGTGTTAACAAGCATGTAAATATCTATTGATGCACAAGCTATGCTGCTACAACTAAAAAGGTGAAGTGTCGTAAAGACAACATCTTTTATTGGCCATGGCAACCCCCATGTTTTGTGCATGGTGGGCAGCGATACTTTAATTCCATCACAAGTACTAGCACCTAATGACACGATCACTAGAGTCTGCCTCTCAAACTATTCATGGTAAGGGTGTTAGGAAGCTGTCTTTCAACTCTTCATGTGTCTTTCAATCCTTTAGTACATTTGAAACTTCTTACAATTACTGCCAAAAGATTCACCACTAGTACTTTTGCAGCAATTACTATCACAATATTATGGGCATGGTTTCCATATATAAAATATAAAAAGTGTTATTATTACCTCCAAATCATGGGACATGAGCAAGATGCCTTGTGGAGGGTTTCAAGTACATGTCTTGTCAAAGGTCATGAGGTTCTTGAAAATAACGTTACCTATCGGACATCAGCCAATTTGTGTTGAAAGTTGTGGTGTAATCTTCACTTTCGGTCATGTTATCACACAATCTTGCACCTTAGTGCAAAGCCCTTGTTGAATTTAAAGCAGTTGCAAGAGCCATTCTCCCTGGAGGATGGCTTAAGACCCTAGTTGTGAACTAGGGCCCCCAGTACACTCCTGGGGTTCTTGGTCTGGGACCAAGCAGTCAGAGCCATGGCAAAAGACCCTTGTAAGGGCCCCCAATAGATGACTGGGGTTCTTGGTCTGGGACCAAGCAGTAAAGACCCTTGAGAGGGCCCCCAGTAGATGACTGGGGTTCTTGGTCCGGGACCACAAGCAGTTTAAGTCCCTAGATATGTCTAGGGCCCCTGGATATGTTTCAGGGTACCCATGTCTAGGACATGGGTTAATCCTTGGTCTTGTACCTTGGTGGATAAGACCCCATATATGTTCCGGGGCAATCTGGTCCCTGATCAGGTAATTGTTGGTGTGTGATCCTCTTCCTCTCTTCAAGGATGGTCCACAGGACCTAGGAGAGATTTTGAAGGCAGGCATGACCACATGAGGGATGTATCCCATATGCAGTGATGATAAAGTTGATTGGTCACGTTGAGAAGTATATGGACATGTGTAAATCTCTCCTAAACCCCCCCACCCTTGGTTTTTGAGTGAGTTTGTTTGGGGGTTTGTATTTTTGTTTTAAGGGTTAATATAAGAAATATTTAATTAATGTTAATTATAATATATTTAATTAATATTTATATTAATTAAATATATTATTTTAATTATATTCTAATTATATTTTTGTATTACCCTAACCCTTGCCTAAAAGTATAAATAAGAACCCCTCCCCCTTCACTTTCTCTCACTCATTCCTTTCTCTTCAGAGATGTGGCGGATTGCTCTATGTGGACTGCGGCTCTCTTTGTGACTATAGTGTGGCCTCCTTGTGACAGTAGCTCGGCCTCCTTTGTGATAGAACAGTTCAGCTTCCCCTTTGTTTAGCCGCCAGGTCCCTGCTATGACTTGTCTGTTGCTGTGTTGGTGTTGAGAGTGGATAAATCTCTGCTGGAAGTGCTCTTGCTGCCCCCCTTTCTTGTCTGCTGCAAACTGGCCCTCTCCTATAGCCAGAGGAACCCTCCTTGAAGGCTGCCGTCCCTAGATCTGAGATTTTTGAAGGCCGCGGCACCCTAACAAGGTGGCTGGACCTTCATTATAGTCAGCCGCCCCTCCTTCTACTGGCAGTTTATTATATGTATGAGGGTTTGTTGCTGTGTGGGGTTTTTGGGTATGCTTGTGTGAGGTTTTTCATGGTGGTTTGACAGTCCTATACTTCTCTTGATAGAGATCTGACCCTTGAGGCAGATCCATGGTACATAGACTTATCTGAGCATACTACAGTGGATTATTATCTCTCATATGTGTTATGCTTCTTTTCATACTACAGAGGTAAGGAAATAAAAAAGTTAAGTTACTGTTCACAGTCTTTGCATTGCTTATATCTTCTAGTCTAGATCTACCTACTGTGGAAGTTCTGATATATATTTTCTAGTTCAGATCTAATTGAAGTTGCTGTTCACAGTCCTTGCATTGATCTACCTACTGTAGAAGTTCTGATATATATTTTCTAGTTCAGATCTGATTGTTTTTGATCATTAGAAGCAAATCTGTTGCTTAGATCTACCTCAGAAATCCTACTACAGCTCAGATCTAGTTGCTTTATCAGTCAAGAATAAATCTCTAGTTTAAATCTGACTCAGAAATACTTCTCCAGTTCAGATCTGATTGATGTGATCATAAAAGAGTAAATCTTTTGTTTAACTCAGAGTTTAGATCTGCTTGTCTTGCTTACTCAGAAATAATTTTATGTTTTAGATCTACTTTTAGTTCTACTTTCAGTTTTAGATCTAATTTCTGATCTGAATTTGCTTGAGCCTTTTATGCCCTTGCTGGTCTGTCTAAAAGAAAATTTGAAATAAAGTTTTTTTTTGTTCTCTCTACTATTTTTAACAGCCCTCACTAGGTACGAAGATGAGTGTAACATGGAAATGTTGCCACAGTCACCTAGACAACTACTTCCCTCTTTTTAGTGAAGGACAAGTCCAACATAGGGGAGGCTTCCCTAGTAGCACCTAGGGTTCCTAAGGCAAGACAAGTCAAGTCTAAGTTCACCTATGTTACTACCCAAATTACCATTGATTTAATAAGATAAATAAGTTAAGGATTAGGTGGTTACTCAAAGTAAATTCCAGATTTAGGATTGCTCACTTTTAGGGGTGTTTTAGAGGGCTTATTGGGTGGTTATCCAATGAAAGATTATTCTAAAACAGTCAAGATCTGAAAATTAGTCAAGGCTGTCATAAAACTTACATAAAAGATAAATAAATTACAGCTGTAAACAAGCTATAAAAGTAGGATGTTTCAGCCACTTAAATAGATTGTAAACAAGTGAATTTTAGGGCTAAAACAAGGAATAAAACTAGGGTTTAAGTAACTTGTTAATTCCAAAAATTTAAGAGTACATAATGTTGAAGTTTGAGTAGCTTCGAAAGATATTCTTATTGTATTTGACCAAGACAAAACCCTAAAGAATATTATTATATTATATCTGTTAAGACGACCCTATTGTGCCTTGACAAGTAAAATGTAAAATAAAAGGATACAGTGACAGGTCGGCCCAGACCTAATTTTAGGCTGGCCAAACAACTATTTATAAGGGAGGCTAGCGCCTCATTTGAAGACACACACACAAAAGCTCTCAAGTCAAGAAGAAAAGTGTGCAAGTCTCAGAGGGAGACGCTACTACAACTAGAAGGTGACATTGTGGAAGATCTTGGTTTTTCTCTTGGGTATATCTTGGTTATGTGGTGTGCTACTCTTCCCTAGTCAAGGGTTTGAGAAGGATCTTCTGCTTTGTTAGTTCTCTATTGGAGAGAGAGGCATTGTTCTTGGTAATTGAATCTATATTGAGGAAGTTTGCTGGGTTTTTCCCCTAGAGGGTTTTCCTAGGGTAAATCTTGTGTATGCTGTGGATGTTATTCTTTCAGTGATCCTTAATGTAGTTATTGTGCTAATTGTTTAAAAGTAAAAGAACACTAATCTAATTAACTTCTTAAGACGAAAATTCAACACATAACAACCAACAATATCAAGACGTCCAACCCTAAATATGCAGCAATACAAACCGGCTCGGTCGATTTTCCAATAAAAATGATTTTAGGTCAAACATATGCAAGAAAACCCTAAACCCTAAACGTCTAGGGTTTTGATGGCTGAAAATTAATTACAAGTGGTGAAAACCCTAAATTTACCCTAAAACAAAAATAAAAATTGGAATTTTGATTTTATGATTGACTAGATAAGAGAAGACTAGTGCCTACTTATTTTTTCAAGCATATGGGGTCAACTAAGGCTCCTCTCGAGGGAGTGTTAGAATTTAAGGGCAAAAAATATAGCTCGCTAAAACATAAATATTTATTTTAATTTCTAAACATTAGCTACTGTATCAACAAGACATTAAAACTTTTGATCCATAATCTGGTAGCATAAAAGCAATAACTGACAGAACATTACCTTAGGTGAAATAAGAAACAATATTACCTGTTATGTTGTTGTTATCCTCTTATATGTATGCTCAGAAAAAGATTTAAGGAATCATTGATCAAACCCTTAGGGTAGATCTCATCATGACCAATAGAACAAATTGCCAAGAAGAACTTTTAGGGTAAAAATATCAGAGAACTAACCAGCGTGCCAATCATCAAGTAAAAGGGCTGAAACAGGACACCACTGTATAGCCTAGTGGCTGAAAGAGAGACCACTAACAACCCTAATAAATTATGTCTAGAAAAATACCGAACTGCTACAACGATAGACATAAGTAATAACAGTTCTAAGGTTGCCCTATCAAACCCTGTTCAGGGTACTAAGTGCTGTAAGGTAAGGCAACATACAGGTGGCACCAACAAAGAGAAAAGATAGTAGCAACATACACAGGTGGCACCAACAACAGACGAGGAGGGCGACACCAGCAAGGAGAGGAGGAGGGTGACACCAACAAGGAGAAGAGGAGGGTGACACCAGCAAGGAGAGACACCGGCAAGGAGAAGAGGAAACCTCAAACAACAACCAGAAGAGACCTAAGGCAGGCTGAAAAGACCCTTGGGGGTCAGCGGCAACAAGAGCTTGGAGAGGAAGACCTGTCTTAAAGGGGCCGCAACCACTCAACAAACTGAACAAGAAGGAGCCGCAGAAAACCTCAGATTAGAACTCGGCTAGAGGAGAGTGTGAGTGAGGTGAGGAGGATAGGTCTCTTTAATTTATAGTTTTGGTAGGTAGATTAGGGCTAGTTCAAAAAGACTTTAAAAATAGGGTTAGGTTTAAACCCTAACAATTAAAAAATAAACAATTAATATTTTGTAATATAAAATATTAAATGTTAAATGTTAAATTAATAAAACAAGTCAAGGATCCAAAAACAAGGTGGCTAGCTTTCTTTAGAAAGAAGCAAGGAACCAAGCCAAAACCTACACAACAATTAAGGGGGGACGTAACTCAAGCAAGGGGGGGTTTCAAGACAAAGTCAACAAGGTCAGTTCTTCTTTAATGGCAGATTGTCCACATGAGTCTCATGATATAACTTATAAGCTTTTATCATCCCAACATACGAGGAAGGTCAATGATGTGATCATTTCCTTCTCCTTAACTGCTCCTACGTCACATAGACCAACCCGAGAGAGAATAAGGTCACACATCATCTTGGCTTGGTACTCAACCAAAAAACTTGGTCCTAGACCATGATACCCAAAAACGCATCTGGGCGCCCTAGATCACAACTAGGGTCTTATCCACCAAGGTACACAACCAATGATCAATCCAAGCATGAGCAAGGATTCCCTGGAACAGATCCAGGGGCCCTAGAACATATCTAGGGACTTATAACATCAAACTGCTTGATCCTTGACCAAGAACTCCAACAATACACTGTGGGTCCTCACTAGGGTCTTTTGCCATGGCTCTAACTACTTGGTCCCAGACCAAGAACCCCAGGAGTGTACCGGGGGCCCTAGATCTCAACCAGGGTCTTTGCCATCCTCCTGAATAATGGCTCTTGCAACTGCATTAATTTTAACACTCCCTCTCAGCAACACCAACCTTGTCTCGAAAGTACACAAACTTTGTCAACGACAAGGGCTTAGTCAAAATATCTGCAGTTTGTTCCGTTGTCGGAACATATTGAATACTGAGAATGTTTTTCTGCACCATGTCTCGAACATAGTGATATCTCATCTCAATGTGTTTCGATTTGTCATGAAACACAGGATTCTCGGAGAGCTTTATGCAGCTCTGGTTATCACAGTGAATTACTGTGGGTTCCAACTCAACACTAAACAAATCTGAGAGTAGCTTTCTGAGCCACACTGCTTCTCTACCAGCAACAGTTGCAACAATGTATTCAGCCTCTGCAGTGCTTTGGGCTATGGAGCCCTGCTTCCTGCTGGACCAGGAGATCACAGCTGAACCCAAACTGAAACAATACCCGGAAGTGCTCTTTCGGTCCACTGTACTGCCCATCCAATCTGAATTTGTATAGCCATGAAGCATTACACCTCCATTGGAAGTGTATCTGAGCCCATAGGCTATAGTCCCCCGGACATATCTGAGAATATGCTTAGCAACAACCATATGAATGTGTTTCGGCTCACACATGAACTGGCTGAGGGCATTTACTGCGTAACAAATGTTCGGTCTGGTGTGTACTAGATACATCAAGAACCCAATAATCTGACGATATACTGTAGGGTCTTCTGGATCTGAACCTGTAGCTTGATCATGTAACTTATTTAGGTTAGAAATCATAGGTGTGGTCATGGACTTACAATCCAGCATCCCAAATCTGCGAAGCACATCAACTGCATACTTACTTTGTGAGAGAAAGATCTCACCAGGTTTCTGCAACACCTCTAAGCCAAGAAAGTAATGCATAAGACCAAGTCCTTCATTTCAAACTCTGTTGATAGCTCCCTCTTAATCTGAGCTATCAGATGTTCCTCTCCAATAAGGAACAAATCATCCACATATAAAACCAAAATAACCGGATGATTCTTCACAATCTTTATATAAAGATTAGGACCTGCTATACTGTTGGAGAACCCGAGACTCTGAAGAAAACTGTCAATTCTTCCATACCAAGCTCTCGGAGCTTGTTTCAATCCATACAAGGCTTTCTTGAGCTTGCAGACATGGGATTCTTTCCCATGGATCACAAAACCCTCAGGTTGCTCGATATAAACCTCTTGCTCAACTTCACCATTAAGAAAGGCAGTCTTAACATCCATTTGGTGAAGTTTCCAATTAAAAACTGAAGCAAGAGAGATGATGATTCTGATAGAGGTATACTTGGAAACAGGAACAAAGATCTCATCATAATCAATTCCTTCTTTCTGAGAAAAGCCACGAGCCACAAATCTGGCTTTGAATTTTTCAACACTGCCATCTGCTGCATGCTTTATTTTGTAAATCCATTTATATGTTACTACTGATTTGCCTTGAGGTCTTGGGATTACTTCCCATACATCATTCTTCAATATTGACTTGTACTCTTCTATCATGGCATCCTTCCACACTTTATGTTTGGCAACCTCATCAAAGGTGGAAGGTTTTGAGTCAATCACAAGATTCAACTGAGCTATCAAACCTGAGTATTTATTTAACTTCTTGCTTTCTCTGAAAGTACCTTTAGGTGCTGCATGCTTTTTTGCTTCCTTTAAAATATCACAGCACCATGCTGGCTTCCTTTTGACATGAGGTTTCTCTAGGGGAAACTCAACAGAACCCCTTATGGGATCCACTGAAGGCTCTTTGGCCTCCTCCCTCTGCTCATCTGAAAGTTGTGAATCTGAAGGATCTGGAGATGGAGATTCCTGCTCCTTTGTATTCACATGGAAGTTCTTTGGAACGACGAAAGGAAACTTCCTCATGGAAGGTCACATCTCTACTAACCTCTATATACTTTTGCCCTGGTACATAGATTTGATAAGCTTTTGAGGTCTCACTGTACCCTACAAAGGTGCCTTTCTTTCCAGAAGGCTCTAGCTTATTCCCCTTTTCTTTTGGTACATGAATGTAGATAGGACTACCAAAAATTTTCAAATGATCAACTTAAGGTTTCTTACCGGTTAAAACTTCTTCTGGAGTTTTCTCTTCCAGGGCTTTATGAGGACACCTGTTCTGAATATAGACTGCAGTACTTGCAGCTTCAGCCCAAAGAGACAACGAAAGATTCTGATCATACATCATAGCTCTGGCTGCTTCACAGATTGTCTTGTTCTTTCTTTTTGCAACCCCATCCTGCTGGGGATTATAAGGCATGGTCAACTCCCTCTTAATCCCAGAAGCCCGACAGAGATCATCATACTTGTGGGAGTCAAACTCTTTTCCATTGTCTGTTCTGAAAACACGGATATGTCTACCTGTCTGATTCTCAACAAGATTCTTAAAATCCTAAAATTTACTGAAAGATTCATCTTTAGTTTTCAGAAAATAAATCCAGGTTTTACGAGAATAATCATCAATAAAAATGATATAATAAAGACAACTATTCATGGACGGAGCAGTCATAGGTCCACAAAGATCAAAATGCATAAGATCTAAGATACCATAAGTTTTTCTATTACTGTGAGGGTAAGTTTTCTTTGTATTTTTACCAAGAGCACAACCTCTACAAATACCATCATGCTCAAAAGAAAAGATTGACATACCTGTTACCGTCTTTTGCAAATTTGGGAGAGCATTATAGTTGAGATGTCCAAAGTTCAAACCTTCCGTGCCATAGTTCGTAGGGGTTGATCATGCCATGAGCTAATGCTTGAATAACTTGACTAGTGACTTTGTAAAGTCCACCTTCTTGAGCTCCGATTGTCATGGTTGAGCTCATACTTTCATTTGAGGGCCACATAAGAGCTTTTCCTTTGGAGAAGGCTATTGAGTACCCTTTACTTTCTAGAACTGTAACTGAGATAAGATTTTCTTTAATCCAAGAACATATTCAATATGAAATACATTACCTGACTGAAGTTGAAAAGATCCTGATCCAATTCCTTTGATGGTATAAGTGCCATCATCACCCAATTCTACCTTCACATTGAACTTCTTATCTCGATAGTTCACAAGGTTCTGTTTGAAGTTTGTCTTGTAATTGGAGGCCCCGCTGTCCACTAACTAGATGTTTTCTGATTTGGTGACAACACCGGATAGAGTTGAAACAAGATAACTTTCTCTGCGCTGTTCTTGTTCTTTAGAAACAACTCCGGTTCTCTTTCTTTGAGGCTCTTCTTCCTCAGTTGCAACTGAAGCATGGAACCTGCCTTTCAGTTTCTGCTGTGAAGGAGGGTTCCTGCAGTCTTTTGCATAATGACCTAGCTTGTTACAGTTAAAGCATCCTACTTTAGATAAATGAGAGTGAGAATGAGAGTGCTTACCTTGAGGTTTCTTACCTTTGCCTTTGTGCTGAGGAAACCTCTTCCATTTCTTGGCTTTGGCTGAAAGAGCATGGTCTTTCACCGTTGAAGGTTCATTTATGCTTTTAAGTCTCCCCTCTTCTTCCAAGCAATCATGCCATAATCTCTCGAAGTTGGGTTGAACTTCTCTTCCATTGATTGATGAGAGAAATGTCTCCAATGATTCTGGAAGACATCTACTGCTGTTTGTACAAGGTCATCATCATGTACTGCAACTCCAATTGCTGCAAGTTGATCTCTTGTTTGGGCAATTTTGGAAAAGAAGGCATAGATGGTTTCATCCTTTCCCATCTTCAATGTACATAGTTGTTTCTTCAAGGTCCTTTTCTGAGTTGGTGCCTTCTTTTCATACAAATTTGCTAGGGCATCAAAGCATTCCTTTGTTGTCCTTAGATGAGCAATAAGAGGCATCATGCTGCCTTTAACTGAGTAAAAAATTATCCTCTTGTCTTTGGCTTGCCTCTTCTTATAGGCAATTCTTCCGGCATTTGAAGTAGGTTCTTCCATCACCCTGGTAACTAGCTCATCCAAGTCACCTTCTTCTAGGATATTAAAGACCCTAGCCTTCCAGGCATTGAAGTTTGAAGCCCCTTCAAACCTATCTTCTGCTTTGACTGAAGATGAAGCCATACTGAAGAAAGAGATCTGATATAAAGTAAATTTACTGCTGATTTGCAAAACAAACCCTTAAGTGTGGATCTACGCAGTCTCAAAAGTTTGTCACAATTGAGCTCTTTTCACGCTCTAAGCTCTGATACCATGTTAGAATTTAAGGGCAAAAGATATAGCTGGCTAAAACAAAAATATTTATTTTAATTTCTAAACATTAGCTATTGTATCAACAAGACATTAAAACTTCTGATCCATAATTTGGTAGCATAAAAACAATAACTGACAGAACATTACCTTAGCTGAAACAAGAAACAATAGTACTTGTTATGCTGTTGTTATCCTCTTAGATGTATGCTCAGAAAAAGATTTAAGGAATCATTGATCAAACCCTCAGGGAAGATCTCATCATGATGAGTAGAACAAATTGCCAAGAAGAACTTTTAGGGTAAAAATATCAGAGAACTAACCAACATGCCAATCATCAAGTAAAAGGGATGAAACAAAAAAGGGTTTTTCTTTCATTCATTCCTGTTTTCCCACAGAATGGAAAGAAGGGGGCCATCCCGGTAAGAATAAGTAGGCCATATAATAGATGTATGAGTTCTATGGACTGGTGGTTCTGGACTGGAAAGAGCCTCAACTAGAAGCCCGAATTCATACCCAGCGTAGTAGTAGTCTCCAAGGCTTGCAAACTTCTTTATGCCAATATTGTAGTCTCCAACTTGAACTGCCTATTATTATACTACTTCTTTAACCGATAGAGTCGAAGCCACCTATAATTCAATTTATCTATCTCGCACTTCCTACTATCATACAACATGACTAACTATCCCTCCACAAAAGTGTGGCCCAAGGGTTTACGAGTATGTAGGGCCTTTCCTTATAGAATCGACACAGATGAGAAGCTTGGACGGATGAGAAGCATAGAGGCTAAGCCTTCATTGGATCGAACTCTCTCCAGCGCATCCACTGTATAGCCTAGTGGCTGGAAGAGAGGCCACTAACATCCCTAATAAATTTTGTCCAGAAAAATACCGAACTGCTACAACAATAGATAGAAGTAATAATAGTTCTAAGGCTGCCCTATCAAACCATGTTCAGGGTACTAAGTGCTGTAAGGTAAGGCAACATACAAGTGGCACCAACAAAGAGAAAAGATAGTAGCAACATACACAAGTGGCAACAACAACAGATGAGGAGGGTGACACCAGCAAGGAGAGGAGGAGGGCGACACTAGCAAGGAGAAGAGGAAACCCCAAACAACAACCAGAAGAGACCTGCGATAGGTTGAAAAGATCCTTAGGGGTCAACGATAGCAAGATCTGGGAGAGGAAGACCTGTCCTAAAGGGGCTGCAACCACTCAACAAACTGAACAAGGAGCCGCAGAAAACCACAGATCGGAACTCGGCTAGAGGAGAGTGTGAGTGATGTGAGGAGGATAGGTCTCTTTAATTTATAGATTTGGTAGGTAGTTTAGGGCTAGTTCAAAAAGACTTAAAAAATAGGGTTAGGTTTAAACCCTAACAATTAAAAAATAAACAATTAATATTTTATATTATAAAATATTAACTGTTAAATTAATAAAACAAGTTAAGGATCCAAAAACAAGGCAGCTAGCTTTCTTTAGAAAGAAAGAAGGAACCAAGCCAAAACCTACACAACAATTAAGGGGGACGTAACAAGGGGGGGGTTTCAAGACAAAGTCAACAAGGTCAGTTCTTCTTTAATGGCAGAATGTCCACATGAGTCTCATGATATAACTTATAAGCTTTTGTCGTCCCAACATACGAGGAAGGTCAATGATGTGATCATTTCCTTCTCCTTAATTGCTCCTAGGTCACATGGACCATCCCGGGAGAGAAGAAGGTCACACATCATCTCGGTTTGGTACTCAACCAAGAAACTGCCTGGTCCGAGACCAGAATACCCCAGAACGCATCTGGGGGCCCTCGATCACAACTAGGGTCTTATTCACCAAGGATCAATCCAAGCATGAGCAAGGATTCCCTGGAACACATCTAGCACTTATAACATCAAACTGCTTGGTCCTTGACCAAGAACCCCAACAATACACTAGGGGCCCTCACTAGGGTCTTTTGCCATGGCTCTGATTGCTTGGTCCCAAACCAAGAACCCCAGGAGTGTACTAGGGGCCCTAGATCTCAACTAGGGTCTTTGCCATCCTCCTGGAGAATGGCTTTTGCAGCTGCATTAATTTTAACATGGAGTTTAAGTGAAACTGGGGTGACAGCCAGGGTTGTCCACTACAGACCCTAACAGATCTTCCTAGTGCCTTACAAGCTTCAAGATAATTCAAGGGGAAGATACTCCACTAGCAATCTTCCAAAGACTTTGAAGGAGGGACTTATTCAAGAAAAGAGAAAGAGAGTGCACCTCCAACACTAGAGAAACACAACTACACTTTACAACCATTCATAAACAAAATCCATAAAGATTAAGAGACATAACTTAATCAATCAATTCATCCACAAACCCTAGATTCAAGAACATCCATGAAATTGTAAAGCATCCATAAGACATCTTCCTTAAAGAGAGCGCTTTAGTTCTCCATCGATAGCAAAACGATAATCATAATAGTAGACAAGTAGTGTTCTCCACAAGTTCTAGCATTAAGTTACAAGTGAGAGGCTCTTCTCTATTTATATGAAGAGATCTAGCAACCCTCTCAATATAATAATAATATTCTCCTATCTTTTATCATATAAAATACCATTATCTCTTTACAAACTCTAGAGGTATGGTAAAAAATACATAAAATACCTATGATACATGAGTGAATGAGTCAAAATACTACTCATCCTCCCCTTGCCTCTGTAAAGCTCCTTTGTTGCAAAAAGCGAATGTTCCTCTCCTAGAGGAGGCATAAACTTTGCACAACCCTCCGCTACTCCTCGAAAGCCTTCTAGTGTTTTTTTTCCTAGACATCACACCATCTCACCCGAATTAGACCCCCAAGCCATGTTCTCCCACACAACCTCCCTTTAGGACATTCCTGGGCAACCTCCCACCCACATTTGCTCCCCTCCCCCTTCATGCCACCTTTTCTCTAAGAGAGATATCAGGAGTGCAGCGAGAGCTATGAGCACCAACAAAGCAACGGATGAAGAAGGCCTCCAGGCCAAATTCCTTAAGCATGGCATTCAATCCCTTGTTTCACATATTGCTGATTTATTTAACCATGTGGTATGTTTAGGTTTCCCTCACTCCTGGACAAGGCACATCATTCACCCAATTCACAAATTAGGGAATAGTTTTGATTAGAACAACTACAATACTATCATGGTGGGACATACATTCTCCAAACTCTATGCCATAGTTTTGCATCAACGACTTTCTGATGATTTGAAGAGTTGTCATCTCAAAGCTAAGGGATAGGCCGGTTTCATCCCAGATTACCAGACGACTGATCACATCTTTACACTACGAGCCGATTTCCGCTCAGATTACCAGACGACTGATCACATCTTTACACTCCGAGCCATTATTGAGGAGGCTCGTCATCGCTCTTCGAAGGTTTACGATTGTTTTGTAGACTTCTAGAAAGCTTTTGACACAGTGCTGTAGGAGGCTTTATTCCAGAGACTTTGCGACATCAACATATTTGAGACCCTCCTAGCAGCCATCATGAGATTGTATGAGTCAGTTTTGGGACGCCTCGGGATGCTCATGGCCTTTCCGACTTCATTCAGAGTACCATTGGGGTAAAGCTGGGATGCCCCATATTGTCGACTCTTTTTGAGATCTATATCGATGAGCTAGAGTCTTTCCTCCATGACTACATCCAGGAAGGAGATGGTTGTCTTTTTCATCAGGTGCTGATCTCCCTGCTCCTTTTCACCGATGATCTAATCTTGTCGGCCTCTACCCCTGAGGGCCTATAGAGGTAGATTGATGCCCTAGCTAGTTTTTGTGACCTCCGACAATTGATGGTCAACCTGGGTAAAACCAAGGTCATGATCTTCAATGCATCAAAGCGCCTTCTCACAACTTACACTTCTACTTTTGGGGGAAAGAGGTTGAGATCAACACAACTTACACCTACCTAGGGATCCAGTTCATAGGGCCTTGTTTTGGTATGCAACAAGCCCTCCAGTCTCGACTCAACAAAGTGTATGGGTCCCTAGCCCTGATCAAGAGGCAGTGGTTCCAAGGTCAGTTTCAGGACATCTCGTCCAAACTCTACCTCATGGAGGCAATTATCAGACCAACTGTACTCTATGGTTTGGAGATACGGGGATCGAGCTTGATACAGATAGATTGGGTTCGATTGGAGAGAGTTCAAACCTTGCTTCTTAGGCACATCATCATATGCAAACATATAGTTCCATAATCCATTATTTAGGCAGAGTTCGGTGTCCACCCATTTCTACTTGAGCTTATCTTTCGCTTCGTTTCCTTGCTTCATAGAGCTAGATCTTTTGGCAACTCTGCTACCAAGAGAGAGCGGTACCCCTATCTTGCTCTTTGCTCCTCAGGTGCCCTCGCCTCAGATCACTCCACAGGATGTGCATGAGGTTGGTTTTCAGAGGCGTCCCGACTTCTCTAGTTGTTGACCATCTCCCCAGAGCGCCTTCCCCCCTTTAGGTACTCCTTAGATGCGTTGGTCCATCTCATGCTGCTTAGACAAATAGTGGATCATGTTGATGTTTTGTAGCTTCAAGTAGGTATTCTCACATGGCTTTGGTGTCGTGCATGTGAGAATCATCGTTGGCACCTCGTTGCACTTTCGTTTCGGTGAAAACGCCCTTGGAATGAAGTTGGGGCTTCATGGGTTTGGTGATGGGCTTTGGGGGTTTGTGTTGGGGCTTCACACCCACATGTGTGAGTAATTTGATATTGACTTTGTGGAGGGGCTTCTTAAGTTAACCCCTAAACTTGTATAAATAAGGATAATGTCATTGTGACATTCTTGTGTGGAGTGATAAGTGTGGAGAAGGCTTGGTGATTTCAGTCCAGCCTTTGGTGATCTCAGTCCAGCCATGGAGGAGGTTGTAAGGCCTTAGTTTTGCTCTCTTATTATTGTCTTGGGCAGGTACTGTGAAGAGGAGGGCTGCGGCTGATGCTTAGAGGGTTGCCACAGGTCAGTTAGAGGCTCGGCTAGGAGAGGCAGCTACAGCATAGAGAAGACTTGGCCATCTTGAGGAGGCTATAGGAGGCAGCGACAGGTTGGTACAGAGGTATGACCTGCCTGTTGGAGGTGTTTAGGGCTGCTGCAGGCTAGGACAACATGGAAGGAGGCTCAGATTGGTGCCAAGAGGTGGCAACAGGGCTGCTGTGAGGGTGCCATAGGTCTAGGAAGGCTGCAACAACCTAGCCATATCAAGAAAAGCAGTTGTAGGTGGATGCCCAACAGGTATAGGGGCTGTACACCTATTTTGGGTAGTTTTGATGCCTATCAGGGAGGTGTAACAACTAGGAATGAGGCTGTTACAGCCTATATAACAACAAATGAAGGAGCTGTTACAGGAAGAACTTGTGGGCAACATTGAGACATCCTTAAGGGCGGGGACTGTCTGTACAGGTGACTAGCAAACAGAGGATACTGTGACCAGACTTATGCACGAAAATCGAGGAAGGGTTTGTAAGTGTTGTTGGCATTTTTCTTTTTTACAAGAATTGGGCCATTGTCCCTGTTACGGGAGCCCATGTGTTCTGGATTTCAGAAAAACGATTTTTGGGCTTGAAATTCCTGTGTACTTGTGTATGATCTAATTGCTAGTTTTGATTTTCCGATGTGCTAAATGGTTAGGCATCTCAGTGTGTTTATGTTTACAGTTCAAATTGTGTAAGTTTGTGTATTCCGTTGAGAACATAGACTAGACACGAGGTGCGTGTGCATCGAGTTTGGGTGCATTACGAAATCTAAGATGGTATCAGAGCTTGAGGTTTTGAGAAGGGCATTTGGAATTGGGATATTTACATAGGTGACAACTCTGAGAGGGAGCTGTAACAATGTTGAGGAGCTAGCTCTGAGAGGGAGCTGGAGTGATTGTTGCAGGTAGCAGTGGGTTAGATGGTCTCTGGTTTGAGACATGGAGCAGACCATCCAGACGAGGAGTTGTGGACTATTGCAGCTTGGTGGTGTGGTAGGTTGGGAGTTTTGGTGGATTCGTAGAGAGCTCGGTTCACAACAGTATATTTTGTGGTGGGTTGCCAACTCCATAGATGGACTTCCAGTGGCTTGTCATAGTGAGTTGTGATGGGTGCAGCTCGGGTGATTTGGCACAAACGATATAGCTTTGTGTTGATGGCAGGTTGACGAGATAGAGTCTTCATCGGGCCAGAGAGTTGCACATTATCGAGGTGTGACAATGTATGAGGTATTTGACCTAGGAGGATGAAAACACTTGCAGAGATGAGTTGCGGAGGTCTAGAGTGGACTAGACCGAGTATCCATCTGCAGCTCATGACTGTTTTAGAGGACACAAAGAGTCTTCGTGACTTGGGTAAGCAGGATGCTTGCCTTGGAGGATTGCATGGTTCTTATACGAGTGGGAGCCATCGACACATGACAGGGGCACATAATTTGTTTGAGAGTTTCACAGTGTCTGATTTAGGTATGTATGTGGAGCTTGGTATGAGGATTAGGCATGTAGTACAAGGATCTGGTACAATGTCGTTCCGGATGGAGTCAGGAGATGTGTTGCAAGTGGCAAATGTGCTATGGGTGCCATGAGTGTATTCTCAACCTCAGTGATTGAGGAGAAGGGCTATGCAACTCTTGTTCTGAGATGGACATGTATCTAGCTCAAACACAACAGTGGTCTTGGAGTTAGAGAGAGTAATGTGTATAGGCAGAAGGGCTAGCCTATGCGAGCCATGACCAACAATAGCAGAGTGACAGTGGATAGGGAGCAGGTAGCTCCGAAGGTTGTGTAGACTTAGAGGGAGCTCGACCTTAGAGGGAGTTAGTGGATTTAGAGGGGGTCTGACTTCAGAGGGAGTCAACAGGCTTAGAGGGAGAATCAACCGTTTAGAGGGAGTCTACCTTCAGTTCCAGATGGGAGAGAGGCATCTTCCAAGACAGTTGGGATGATGTCATGGGTTGAGATGGCCAGGCAGGATGCTCGGAAGCAGGAGGCTTCTAGGAGCAGGTTGTCTTCCGAGATGGGATCACTTCATACACCAAAATTTGCTTCGGTGACAGAGGGAGCAACCAATCAGGTGAATTGGAGAGCAACTGTGGTAGCGGATCCAGTATGGGAGGCAGAGCCACTTCCAGTGTGGGAGACAGAGTTACTTCCAGGAGATATTGGAGTGGGTGAGAACACCTCCCTCGCTAAGAGGGAGTGTTGATGTTTTGTAGCTTCGGGCAAGTATTCTCACATGGCCTTGGTGTTGGGCATGTGAGAATCATCGTTGGCACCTCGTTGCACTTTCGTTTTGGTGAAAATGCCCCTTGGAATGAAGCTGGGGCTTCATGGGTTTGGTGATGAGCTTTGTGGGTTTGTGTTGAGGCTTCACACCCACATGTGTGCCTAATTTGATATTGACTTTGTGGAGGGGCTTCTTAAATTAACCCCTAGACTTGTATAAATAAGGATAATGTCATTGTGACATTCTTGTGTGGAGTGATAAGTGTGGAGAGAGCTTGGTGATTTCAGTCCAACCTTTGGTGAACTCAATCCAACCATGGAGGAGGATGTAAAGCCTTAGTTTTGCTGTCTTGTTTTTGTCTTGGGCTGCGACTGGTGCCTAGAGGGCTGCCACAGGTCAGTTAGAGGCTCGACTAGCATAGGAGAGGCAGCCACAACCATAGTTTTAAAAACCGAAACCGGTACTGGAACCGGTCGAGGGTCCAACCTGAACCGGAACCGGAACCAGTAATGAACCGGTCGAACTGGTTTCAATGAACCATTTTAAAAAAAAATACATAAAATATTAAAATTTTAACAAAAAAAATATATTTTTAAGATTTTAAATCATGTTTCCAAAGCATTAGAGACAATTATAGACAACATATCCAAAGTATGCTCATGAATATATCAAAACGACACCAAGTGCAATACATATCTAGAGATCAGAACATAAATACATAATCAATGAGGCTCTAAATGGCCTCTACAACATCAAATAACATACTAAGTTAGAGTCA
>ML784684.1:440325-456831 GCA_009831015.1 Picea engelmannii | reverse complement strand
ACACTCGGCTAGATCAAAAGACAAAAGGATCTTAGCCGGAATACAAATAAGCAACTAAAAGATAATACCCGAAATATGGGAGCACTGCAGAATCAATGAAGAATGATGGAAGACCTGGATGATCTTCCCGGTGACTAGGGTGTCTTTCAACACCGAAATCAGCCAATTGGTGTCTTCCTCCTGGAATACACTGAACTATCTCTCCCGAGATGCGCCTCTTCTCCTCAATGACAAGTCATAATTTGCATAATGATGAATTAGGTCGCTGACCCTTCCTTTATAGCTTTCCAAAACCCTAAATCATGCTGAAACCCTAATTCATTGTTGACTTCTATTTTTAGCTCATAATGACTTCAAAGCGCTTTTAACCCTTTTTAGCTTAATGTCACTTTCCGAATATAACACCTGTGACTGGAGTGACCTCTAGTAACCCTATTTACGCCTCTTTGGCCATGGCTATAGTCTAATGGGGCGGTTTAGACCATTAAGCCTCCTCTCTGGAGCTCCTATTTGGAAAGGGACATTACATTGTACACAAGAATGCACAAGACATTTTGTAATAAAATATTGGTAAATAATGAGATGATATGCCTCAATGGAGCAATATCCAATGTTATACAATGTGGAGATAAATCATGATATAAAGGTGTGACTATTGAGAAGAGTTGATTATTCATTTATTATTTTTTGTGTTTGATTTTATGTTGTATTGTTATGTTTTATAGGTTATGTAATATACTTAGGGATATTACGAGTCCTCCCTTGTTGAAAAGTTTTGTCCTCATAGTCCTCCCTTGTTGAAGTTTGCTCTGCTCTTTGTTAGTGTTGGTCGATGCTCTTCTGCAATTTATCTTCCTGATGGTTGTGAATTTCTTGTTTTCGTAAGGATCGGTTCCAATTCAAACACCTTATTAATCTTTCCCTGCCATCTGAATTTCATGAATTGTCATTGAAGGTTGGTGTTGTATGTATGTAGCTGCATCAACCATTGGACACCTAAAACTATGTCCATTTCACCAAGTGGTCAAGTGTAAAGCCCTGTTTGTAGTTTGAATAACTTGAAGAAAAACATGTTTTTCATCCATGTCCTGAAATTTTTTAAAGAAGTTCCTTTTGAATGTATCCCAATTAATGGATCTATTGGTCATTTGGGTTTTCCACCACATGATACTCGTCAAATTGTCGGGATATATTGGTTGTCTTTGTTAGAAATTAAGGGCAAAAGCAGTAGACTAACTAGAAACATAAATTCTTTTAAATTTTCAAATCAATAGCTACTGTAATCAAAGCATAATAAAATTCTGATGCATAACCTAACAGCATTAGTGAATAAATAACATGCATAACCCAGATCTAAGTATTACCATAGCTGTAGAAAAGACAAATGTACCAGGTGAGCAGAGATGTTGCCTTTCTTCAGTGTTTGCTCAGAAAAGCTTGGTAGATCATGGATCAAACCCTCAGGGTATATCTCATCATGATCATAGGGAGAATGCCAAGAATAACTCTTAGGATAGGAAACCAAAACCAAACTCAGCAAGCTGAAAAGCTACAGTCCAAGCCACTGTCAAGTATTAGGGCTGAAAACAAAAATCACTGTCCAACCTAGGGCTGGAAAATAAACTCACAATCAGCTTATTCAACACATTCAGCCCAACTTTAAACACTTAGGGCTGAATACAACTCACGAATACAACTCACTGTCCAACGTAGGGCTGGAAAAAAATAAAACCACAATCTGCATTAGGCTGATTTAACACATTCAGCCCCAAAACGCAGATTTCTACTTTAAACAGAGACAAATACCAGCAGTCCAAAATCAGCCCTAATAAACCAGTCACAAAGCATAAGAACCAAAGCGGCTGACAGAAGGATCAAGGCAGCACAACAAACCACAAGGTTGGCACCATCAAACTAATCAGCAGGCAAGGAACCTAAATGACAGGCAGAGATGGACAGTAGCAGGCCAGCGGCAAGCTCCAACAATCACGACTAGCAGAGATGGACACAATCAGGTCGGCGGCAAGCTCCAGCAGTCACGGCTAGCAGAGATAAACCCACGGCAGGCAGGGATAGACACAATCAGGCAGGCGGCAAGATCCAGCAGTCACGGCTAGCAGAGATACACCCACGATAGACAGAAATAGACACAATCAGGCAGGCGGCAAGCTCCAGCAGTCACGGCTAGCAAAGATACACCCACGGCAGGCAGGGATAGACTAAGAACATGCAAAGGGGAACTGAAATGACCCTTGTAAACCTGTCCAAGAGAGCCGCAACAAACCTTAGTCTTCACATCAGCTTGGAGGAGAAGATCACATGCATCAAGTGAGTCAAGGGAGGGAGAGACCACTCTTTTAAATAGGTTTTAGGTAGGTAGGATAGTGTTAACACATTAACCAACTAGAGTCCACTTGACATAGCTTTAGGGTTAGGTTAACAACTAACAATAACAAATCATTTTTTAAAAAAATGTCAAAGTGGTAAATCCAAATAGACGAAGTCAACAAGGTAATTAATTAAATTGTTGAGGTGGGTTTCAAGATCAAGGCAGCCAACTTTCTTTAGGAAAAAGTAAAGTCCAATATATAAATTCAAACCAACACATTCGTAAATTTAGGAGGGTAATAAATCAAGCAAGGGGTTTCATCAATAAGCAATAAGACAAAGTCAAAGGTCAAGTCCTTCTTTAATGGCAGATTTATCCACATGAGTCCATGATATAACTTATAGGCTTTTATCATCTTAGCATATGTGGAAGGCTAATGACGTGATCATGCCTTTCTTCTTAATTGCTCCTAGGTCACATGGACCATCCCGGGAGAGAAGAAATTCACACATCATCTCGGCTTGGTACTTAAACCAAGAAATTGCCTAGTCCCAGACTAGGATACCCCAAAACACATCTGGGGGCCCTAGAATATATCTAGGGGCTTAACCACCAAGGTACACAACCACGGATCAATCCAAGCACTAAGCAAGGATTCCCTGGAACACATCCAGAGGCCCTAGAACACATCTAGGGACTTATATCATCAAACTGCTTGGTCCCTCACCAAGAACCCCAACAATACACTGGGGGCCCAACTAGGGTCTTTTGCCATGGCTCTAACTGCTTGGTCCCAGACCAAGAACCCCAGAAGTGCATTGGGGGCCCTAGATCACAGCCAGGGTCTTTGTCATCCTCTAACTGTTTGGTCCCAGACCAAGAACCCATGGAGTACACTGGGGGCCCTAGATCACAGCTAGGGTCTTTGCCATCCTCCGAAGAATGACTCTTGCAGCTGCACTAATTTTAACAGTCTTATCCTTGTCAAAATGTTCTATCTGAAATTGTTTCCGGAGTGTTGGTTATCCAACTTTGTACTTGTGTGCTTGATATCCTTCTTAATATTTTTTGCATCCTCTTTTAATTCTCCGATTTATCAAGCCCATCCATCAGATTGCATCACAGTTCTTGGGTTTTGAGCACTGCAAACTTTGATTGATAAAACATTTGGCTTTGAAATAACTTCCTGTTAGGAATTTTGACAGTCACTGGTCCAACTTGACTACTTTCGTTGCATTGATGTGTTATATGTAACTAAAATTGAAAGAAACTCATACAGAATTATGTTCATAATTTCCTTGTCCATACTGGCTATTCCTGTTCCTCTAACAGATGCTGCCTGAGAAAGGGAAGGTATCTGTCGTTAACTTCTTTCTTTTCTTGCCCCATTGGATCCCCTTTTCATGTTTGCATAATAGCCCAATCTGGTTATTCTGATGGTTTTCCATCTTCAAGTTTAAATTGTTCAAGGGATACTCACTAGTGTTGGGCCTTTCATTTTATTTTTTGGGGCCTTTTAATGCATGCCCTTGTACTGGCTACTAACTGAATTGTCAATTAACATTTTACAGAGTAATTTTGCAACTTTAGATGAGAAAACAGGGATTGTGACAAGCAGGAGGGCAGATAGACATTTTGAGGAGGAGGGTCCAGTATTCTGCTCAGCATTGGATAGAATTAAGCTGCCTTCATTTCCAGAATACGAGGTTAGAGTCAGGTGTGCAGAGACTTCATGATTTCATGAACTTGACTTGGGAAATTTTTTGCTAGAAGCATGGTACATGGGAAGAATTAGAGAGAACTGTCAGGACACTTTTCTTCTTATCTGTTGAATCAGCTTTTCTAACAAACCAGTTTCTCTGTTTTCTCAGATATGCAACAGAGCATAGGTGTGGCGTGGTTTTAACAGGGCCAAAATTAAGTGGGAACATTTCTGGCACAGATCCCCTAAAGGATAACCGACTATTGCTGGAGACAACTCCTTTGGATGATACTGAAGAAGCAAAGCATACAGCAGCAGTTGTTAATGAACTTTCAAAGGAGATGTCTCGGATTTTGATTTCACATCCATTGAATGAAAAACGTGCTTCACAGGGGAAGAGCGTTGCCAATGTTGTGCTTTTACGTGGTTGTGGTATCCGGATTGAGGTTAATCTAGGTTCCTCATTACATAATTGTTCTATGAAATTGTTATAGAGCTCATCTTGCTGCGGCATAAGTACTTATGTTACAGTGTGCTATGTCAGGTGCCTACTTTTCAACAGAAGCATGGCCTCTGGCCGTGCATGGTAGCTCCTACCAAAATCATTGCAGGACTTGGACTATCTCTGGGTATTGACATTCTTCTGGCACCTGGAGCTACTGGAGACTACCGCACACTTTTGACATCGAAGGCAAAAGCAATAGCCAAGGCACTTTCTGCTCCACTGGAACCTCCACCTCCTGTTTTTGTGCCTGGAGAGGAGGATTGCAAAGATGGTCGTAGAGAAGGGTATGACTTTGGATTCCTGCACATAAAGGTACTCGCTACTCTGGATGCATTCACTTTTCTAAATCATCATGCATACCATTTGTAATCAATCAACTTGTCTTTTTATACTACTGTTGGTTGTGTCATGTAGGCTATTGATGATGCTGGACATGACAAGGCAACTCTTCTGAAAGTAAAAGCTTTTGAAGCTGTAGATAGGGTAGTTGGTCAGTTGGCCAGGCTACTCTGGCAGGCAGAATGCAGTGGTGTTGCCCGCTATTCATTGTGCATCACTGGAGACCATTCAACTCCTGTTGAATATGGTGACCACAGCTATGAGCCTGTACCTTTTACGATTTGTCACCTGAAGGACTTTGTGAATACAAGAGGTGGTGAATCAGCAGTTATGGAAGCCTCATTGGATCCATTCAATCTTCCTTCAGTCAACGGCAATCCTGAGGACAAAAAGCAACCTTATTTAACTTTTGAAGATGACAACCTACACCAGTGTAAACCTGTTGCTGGTGATTCTGTTGTTATATTTGATGAGATAGCTGCAGCTAGAGGATGCTTAGGCCGTTTTCAAGGATGTGAGATGATGGGAATTATCAAAACATATCTGCAATTACCATGATCATATTTTTGTGGAATAATTGAGAAATCACCCTATAAGTTCTTTAGCATGGGCAAAAATATATAGCTAATTTTACCCATGCAAAACAATTTTATTTACTGACTATACGGCAATTTCTGCTAACAACATTGCATATAGAAGTGATAAAATCCTCAGTGGGATCCTTCTTTTATAACTCAACTTAGATACATTGAATGAGTGATAGTATCTCCAGGCCACTTGTGAGTTAAGAAAATTTCATCTGGCATTGTTCCAGAATCATAATAAGCATAAATGTTGTCAAATTACGAGAAATATGTCTCAAAATTTTGATAATCTTTTTAAAGAGGAGAGATAAGGGCTTTCCTGATCACGATAATCTTTTAGGCAGTTCTTTATTCCCTAGATAATTACCCTTTTCTGACTTTGGAGGTCAGTCAGTTGTTACATGGTTTCTTCTGTATTATTTCTAAACATTTTGCTTCTGTATTGCTGATCCAAAGTAGATTGTAACTTATGCTGCTCTGTAGGTTAAAAAGATTGCCGTCATGTTTTTGGAAATTTGTTTTCCCTGTCAATCAAAGATGCTTCAGATTGTAGAGTGTATGATCTCATAGGATTGTCATTAGACATTATGTAAAATAATGATACCAAAAGTTGCAGAGTTAGAGACTACAACAGAGATGCATATTGCAAATATCTCAAAATAATTTCAAAAACTGCCACTAATCAGATTTAAAAACAGGCATCTAGCCACATTGTCCTAAAATTAAAATTTATATGGAGTGAATTCTTATTGAGGACTGTAACATCGCAAATTGACACTCCTAGTCGACATCACTGTATTTGCTGGACAAATGATAAATTTGATTTTCTTGGACTAAATAGACTGGCGATTAAGCTCATTAAGTTTGGGGAAAAGTTAAAATGAGAAGAAAAGGGTTTATGCTTCGATAAAATAAAACATGACTGTACTTAGTGAAATTATCCGAAGTCTTGACTCAACCGACTACCTAGGGAGATTATTGTGGGATTGAGCTAACCGACTACCTAGGGAGAGGTGGTGTTATGATACTACTCTGAGATCACAATGGGAGAACTGATTGCATTGCAGTTTTGAGGGCATTAGGACATCGATTGATCTCAGTTGTAAGGTTGATGGGATCTCATTTTCATATGCTTGGTAAGGAAACTGACATTCACAAAAACCATGAGTCTTTCCAGTTCTTCTAGACAGTGATACCGTGAATGCATGCACCATGAAATGGATTACATATTTGTAATAGTTCAACATCATATTGAAGCCTTTTCAAGGAAGGCTGTTGTTTCAACCTTTTCAGAAAGAGTATGTGTTGTGTCCAGATTTTGTGTGCATTTATGCAATGCTGCAGAACTCCGTGAAGACCTCACCAGATGAACAGCTTCGTGACTGCTTGTTGAAGGACCAGATTCTGTACAAGTTGACTGTTATTTGTGATTCTTGAGGAGATTACCTATTGCAGTGTTTATACAAAGCGCACCATTCCAAAATCTCAAGGCACTTTAGAGTGGAGAAGACCATCACAAATTTGCAGAGGTATTTCTCTTAGCTCAAGATGGTAGAAAAGTTTGTAAGAAGTTGTTAACTCTAAAGCATATTGAATCTAGCAAATTGGAAGATGGGCATGTCCATTCCACTTCCAATCTTGAGCAGACCATGGGAGTCAATATCAATGGATTACTTCAGAGGTCTATTGACGACAAGCAAGGGCAATGAGTACCTAATGGTGGTCATGGATAGCTTCAATAAAATGGTTGTGATAGATACGTTGTAGGAAGAAGATTTGAGCACAATAGGTTGCATAATTGTTCTTTGAATGAGTTTGGGTGCACTTTGGTTTATTACCTTTGATCATCTTTGACCACGACAATAGAGTTATCAGCTACTTTTTGCAGGGGTTGTAGGGATCGATGGATACCAAGTTGAAAAGGAGTTTTGTCTTCCATAGACAAATGGTTAAATAGAGGTAGTAAATCACATTATAGTTCAATTGTTGTGAATTTTCAATCACAAACATCCAAACACCTGGGGTACCAACATTCCATATGTGCAATGCAGTGTGTGACAAGCACTTCACCTTTTGAAGCATGCCTTGGATTTTTGCCAAAGTATCCATTGGCCATTTTGCTTATTATCCCTAAGGCGATGATGATGAAGGAGGCTGTTGCACATGGGCAAGTCATAAGGTTCATTGACCACCTTTGAAAGATGCACAATCAAGTTCAAGAAGCTTTCTACAAGAGTCAACAAAGGGACAAGACTATGTATGATCAAGTTGCACGATTATACATTATATGCAAGAGATAGTCTAGGTATACCTTCAAAAGGAGTGCTTTATGAAGAAATATAGGAAGACCAAGTCACTCAAAGATAGCCCTCACACCATCATTGATCAGATTGGAGAGAGCGCTTGTGAACTTACTAGCTTGCATGGGCATTCATCTAGTCTTCAATGTGGATCTCTTGAAGCTCTATGAGGCATCACTGTTGCATAATGATGATGAAGAGTCTCACAGTGATCATTGGAGAGTTATTTGCCGAAGTTGTCACATATATGGCTTGAGAGGGAACCCTAAAACTTTATTAATTCGAGTTGAAAGGATACTTGACCCATGCTGAAAAGTGGTACACCTTGGAAGACATTGATTCGTGAAGGAGGGACTTGCAATCCACATGCCTCACCAACGTGGATGCTGTGTGGAAATTAAAATCAATTGTCTGCAATTAAACAATCAGTTGTCAACACTGAATATTATGCTAAGATATTTGTCTTCAGATCTATTGCACTGTGCTCTCTAAATGCCCATTCTGAATATTATGCCCATTCTTTGTCTTCCGATCACCTTAATACAAGATTGAGATCGCTGTAATGTCATTCTACAATAAACTATCAAATCAATTTTCTTTTTACTGTTGTAGCCATCACTCACGATTCCAGGAATTTGTTTAATGGTGAGCCCAGTAATGGGCATGCGTTTTACATTTCCCTCGATGTTAGAGAACACTCAACCACACAAACAATTTAACTACATCATAAAAAACATATTTTTACCTTGGAAAGCCAAATGGGAAAACCGACATTTGATTGGGATTTTATTATGCTTAGGAAATTGCTACAAAAGGTGAGCTATGCACTCCTAATGAGATCATGGTGCATTCTTACTCATTGGTAGAATTGCATATTATTATGGCTTAAGGGCAACCTTCTTTTCATGTGTGGACATTCAATTTCTTCTCCCTCCCTCGATTTTCGAGCATTTATTTCTCCGGAGTCCTTCATAGCTCTGCAAGTACTCTTCTTCTTCCCAAGCTGCATTTGCTTTTCATCTCCTCCTCTTTGCCCCCAAACATTCTTTTAATAGCGTTGTCTTCAAAGGCCAACCATCAAGATGAAACATTTAATCTTCCATGGCTTTGACTTTTGGACAAACTTTGCAAAATTAAATGTTACTACAAAGTTTAAAAGATAGACTACTCGGAGGATCCATTTTGGATCACACCTTCCCATTCATGGGGTTTTGGTCTCCAAAAGCTTCAACTCACCTTATCTTCTTTTTCTTTTGCCATTGCATGTTTTCCTCTGCAACCACATATCAACGTTGTCTCTTGGCTCTTATACTCTTAAAGAATCCCATTGCCCCAATCTTCAATATATCTTGAAGAAGGGGTGCCTCTGCTGTAGGACGGAGGCTAAGAGCTAAATAGGGGTTGCCTTTGATATTGGCCTAAGCTTGTTGTCCACTTCATTGGTGTAGATGAAATTTTCTACTATTGTAAGACCTTGGACAATGGCTGCTCCTTCCTTCCCTTTATGTTTCACCCTCCAAACTTTTCTTTTGTGTATGTGGTTCCCAGGATGAAGTTCCGGATGAAGCCTCCAACACTTGGCTTGCCAATGTCCACTCAACTTGCAATGTTCGCAAAATTTCTTGCTAGCTTGACATTTTCTTCTTGTTTATGTTCTCTCTTTCGTTGATAGCTTGCTTCTTTCAACAAGAAACCACTTGTTGGCCTCTAATACCACAAAAGGGACATACCTTTTAGTGCTAATAATTATTGGTGTTGTGGTCTTTTTTCTCGCTGCGCAGTTCCTAGGATAAAGTTCCGGATGAAGCCTCCAACACTTGGCTTCTCATGTCCACTCAACTTGTAGTGTTGACAAAAATTCTTACCACTGCATGGGCTACTTGACATTCTCTTCTTGTTCATGTGCCCTCTTTTGTTGATAGCTTGTTACTTTTAGCAAGAAGCTGCTTAGTGGCCTCTCATACCACAAAAGGGACATACATTAGAGTGACAAGTATTATCAACCTTGTTGCCTTTCTTCTTTCAAAATAAACAAACTAGAGATGCTTTGTCATACCTTTTTGGTTTGTGCTTACGCTGGCTAGATTATTTGCTTGGTCCCCCAAGTGTGGGTGTAGATTTGGTTGGTGGAAATATCCCTTTGCTGCCCTCATTCAAGCTTCTAGAGGCACACTGGAATGGTTCGCTACACACTCCATTTTAGTTGCCTTTTCTTCAATTGAAATGAATGCAATTACTGAATTGACAAGCACCGTGACCTCAAAATGAGAACTCTAACTCTACATACCCATATTTTTGAGTAAAAAACACTACAATCAACCCCCAAATCAAAAAGTGGTGCTCCTAGAATCATGTTTTTTTTTAATGTTAGAATTATAACATTTTTCCACCATGGCGTTAAATCCCCGTAAAGTTGCAAACAAAGATCTTAAAATTGACCTTCGAATCAAAAAGTGGTGCTCCCAACGTCACATTTTGTTTTCGAGGTTAATATTAAAACTTGTTTGAAATTGTGGCCTTGACAACCAATACAGTTCTAAACAAAATTATTAAAATTGACTCTTGAAATGAACACTAGTGTTAACAATGGCATCCATTTTTTTTAGGATTACCATTGCAATTTGTTTGAAATAGAGGCCTTGACAATTAATAACATTATGAGCTGAAACTTCAAAATCACCCTCCAAATTAAAACGTGGTGCTACAAGTAGTACATTCATTTTTGTTTTGGGCTTAAAATTGTAATGCTTTTGACTTTAAGAACCCACATCATCGCAAATAAAATTATTTAAAAAAAAGAAAAAAAAAAAAGTAATATATAAAAATACCCAAAAACAAGTGAAAATTTATGTTTTTCATTTAAAAAGAGAAAAAAAACAAAAACCAAAACAGCTCAAATTAAAATAAAATAAAATATTAAACAAATTAAAGTAAAAAAAAAAACAAATTAGAAAAAACAGAAAATTAAAATACAAGTTAAATTTTAAAAAACAAACAAATATCTTTTTTTTTTTTTTTAAATTGAGGGTGGTTGCAGAACACTCATATATTAAATTAGAAAAATAGAAATTAAAAGAAAAAATTAAAATACAAGTTAATTTAAAAAAAAAATCAAACAACTTTTTTATCTGCGGGGTGGTGGTGGAGCACTCACATTGGAGGGATGTCGCACCAAATGAGTGACAACCCTTGGGTGTCGAAAAGAGGGCTGTTGCATCAAAGGAGCAGTGAGTTTGAAGCGACAATGGCCCTCAGGCGTTGATGGGAGGGGAGGGAGGGAGGGACGAAGCACCCTCCCCTCCTGTCGATGCCCAAGCAGTTGTTGCTTCAAAGGAGTGGCGACTGTGCAAGGGAAATGGGGGTGGAGGGTGCTGTTCCGGTGACTGACCCCTCCCCCATTATTAGTGTTTTTTGTCATTTTTTTGAAATTTTGTCTTGTATTTTTTAATTAATTTTTTAAAATTTTAAAAAAACCATGTTTTATTTTTATTTTTTATTTTTAAATTTATAGGTTTGTAAATATTTTATTTTTGTTTGTTTTTTCTTTCTTTTAGTTAGTTAGTTTATTTATTATATTATTATTATTATTAATTTGAGTTTTTTTTGGGGTTTATGTCTATTTTTTTTTTTTTTGGGAAATAGTTATTTTTTTCATTTAAAATGTTCAATTATCATTTTTTTAAACATGTTTTGTCCCCTTATTTTGGGTTTTGCCCGATATATTTATTTTTTCTTTTTATTTATTTATTTTTTATGATTTTGTTTGCAACACTGTTGGTTTTTTAAGCCATAGTTTAAAAAACATTGCAATTTTAAGCCCGAAACAAAAGACAAATATGCTACTTGTAACACCACATTTCAATTTGGAGGGTGATTTTGAGGATTGGGTTCACTACGTTTTCAATTGCTAAGGTCATGGTTTTAAACACGTTGTAATGTTAACCCCGAAAAAAAGGGAGGTGCTATTATTAGCACCATTTTTCATTTTAGTGGTCATTTTTTTTTTTAAATTTTATTTCCGAAACGGTATAGATTGTTAAGGTCACAATTTCAAACAAGTTGTAATTTCAACCCTGAAAAAAAGGCCCCGATGCTTGGGGCACCACTTTTCAATTCTGGTATTAATTTTAATGTTTTTGTTTGTAACTTTATAGATTATGGTTGCAAAATTTTGTAATTAACCCTCCCAAAAATGGTGCTACTTGTAGAACCACTTTTTGAAATTAGGATAAAAATAACTACTAAATGCGATTTGTAAAAAAACAAGAACTCTAGAGAATTTTTATCAAGTTGGTAGCTATTGTTAGCACATAGAATTGTAGGGGTAAAAAAGAATTACTTTGGTTTTGTTTTTTAGTCACACCTTTGATCGTTACATCATTACCATGGCATGTCACCTCTCAATTGTACAAAATGTTCCCTTTGTCATCATCCACCTGTTTAAATGTCAAGTTAAAGACATGTGTATGTGCTTTCAACTCATTAGGAGAGTTCACAACGTACTCATAAGTACCTCACGCATTCAATTGTTATCATTGTAGTTAAATAATCATGACAAAGAAGATCTTATTGTTTTTAGAGCTTGTATAATAAACACATTCTCAGGGATTATGTCATAAAAGTTTCTAACAACTTCCTCCAAGTGTGCAAATTGTGTTTGAGCTAGGCGCTACGAATTGGCTGAAGAGGAGAGTTGGAGGTTGGACAACTTGCAAACATCCCTGTGCAAATTCAAAGACATCAGTATCAAGCCCAGGTTCACTAGGTGCTCCATGAGAGTTTTCATGCTATTTGAAGATTAAGAGGAGGTCCTTTTACTGATGTATCTGTTGGCGTTGCGAACTATCAACTTTCTTGCTACTAGTTTGCAAATTTCACCTAAAAGATGTTTTGAACCATGCCCACTAGATCGGGCCACCTCTTGACCTTTTTCATCTTCTCCACTGCTCATATTTATCTAGTCCCATTAGTTTCACCTAGCACTGCGAACTGGCTAAACTAGCCGCTGCGAACCCTTTGTTCCAACATTGTTGAAGCTTCTATTTTCTGCATCTTTACAAGCTCAACTTTTAAAGAGTGAATCTACACCCCTCTCACACTTTAAATATGTGGTTGATCAGATGTAAACCAGGTTTTAAGATTGCACATGTTAAATGATATTTGCATTGATAAAAACCCTGTTTTGACAGAGAGTTCACTTTCACACATAAAGTGTCATAAAGCAGCCAAGCAGTGATTATACATGTTGGCCAAGGCTGATACTAGGAGGAGCTCTAAAATCAAGAAATAAATATGTTCAGCCTTCAGATTCTATACCAAATTTTGTCAAGTTCCTATTTTATACCTTTGACACATTTTTGGGTGATTACCATGTTTTGCCAACCATGATTATCATTTGGGTGTTGTATTTTAATCATATTATTACCATCATAAGGATTACAACACTTTTGGATACTTGATATAAGTTTTGGGTTGATTAAAAAATATGGTAAAGTGAAACAAGCTGCTAAAGGAAAGTTCGCAGCACCGACGCTGCGAACTGGTAATTATGACAGTTTGTAAGCAATTAACACACAACGAAGGACTGCTTTTCTCATAACTTTTGAATTCCCATATGGGTTCCTCTAAAATTTGGTGTGGAGGAAGAACATGCTGTTTTTGACTTGCCGACAAAAATTCAGCCTGACCCACTTCGTATTTTTGGAGAAAAGATAAAAACATCACCTACAGGAAAGTTCGCAGCGCATGCTGTCACAGTCTGAAAAATTCGAGCTATGGGAGGGATACCAGCTGTCAAGGAAGGTTCGAGTGGTCTCCTAGGAGTTAGTTATACATGAGTGTTGGTTATCTAATTATTTCCTGTCTGAGTTTGTATTGAGTGAACCAGGGTTCATGTCTGTTTGAGGTTCCAACAAAGCCTCTAAAACTATCGACCCTCCTGGTAAACCAGAAGACAACGCAACGCACAGGGTGCACTGTGCCGTCTCACCTGAGATAATATTAATGGGTGGCTACAATACTCATGTGTTTGCAACCTAGGATTGAGTGAGGGGTCTGAGAACTGTACACTGAGAGTTCTATTATCACTTATTAACACAATACACCATTATTACGATTACGCAGGAAACATAACAACTCATTTATCTAGCATAACAATATCTATTGAAGGCAATAAAGAAACACATGGATTCAATCACATAACACATGTTTTACCGTGGTTCACCCCCTCTTGGACTACGTCCACAAAGATCTAGCTCTTAATTCTTTATTATAGTAGTTCTTAAACTACAACGCCACATGCTTTACAACTCTTCTTAGTTGGGTTGAGATCTATTATGAGGCAGACTAGATCGCACTAGGCTCCTTAGCCTACGATCTAACCCTCCAGATCTGCCCTCCTCAGTCCTCTCTAGCTCAACAACTTACACAATTAGGTCATACAACAAAATATTACATAGCATTCGCTTCTTTGTATTTCTCTCTCTATATCTTTATCAACTCACTCCGCTAGCTCCCTCTATGAGACTTAGGTATCTATATTTATACATTTCTGGCTCATCAGCCGTTACAATACATTGCAAAAACCATAACCCTAACGTCGTTAGGTCTTCCATGCATGCACGCGTGCTGCTCTTCCTTCCAGCTGTCGCTTCCCTCGTGCATGCCTTCTTTCCCAAAATCACATTTCTTTCCGCTTTGGCCTGCTTCCAATAATGAGGGACATGTGTTACATATCCAAATCAAGCAGAATGACCTGTTTCAAAAAACATTTATCACAATAGGCAAGATCCCGAAAAATATGAATTTGTTAGGTTTTGGTTGGAATCTTTTGTAACAAGACTCCTAAATGGAGGAGGATCCTATGCATCTCCTTGGTTTCTACCACCCTAGGGTAGATAGAGATCATTCACTATAAATGAAAGGGATTTTGAGAAGGAAAGGGTGGGATTCATGAGCCAAGAGGGGAGAGAGCTGGAGGAGCAGTTTTAGTTGCTCATTTGTAAGCCCGAGGGCCTGTTTGTTATGACATTTTCTACCATTAAATATTCATGAGAGCTGTTATCAGATTATCTTTTGTGTTTTTCCATTTATTTGTTATCTTCTTGCTTGAGTATATTGCAGGTTTTGAGGATCATAACTGCCATTGATTGATGGATTCATAAACAACAAAGGATCTGATGTAGCTTGCCCATTAAATCATTGTTCACTGTTTAAGCAAATCTTTATTTGTTGCGGAAAGGATCTTTGTATTGTTGAAATATTGTAACTGCAAAGAGTATTCTATTTATTTATTGAGTCATTATTCATTAGATCAATCCCCTTTTGTGGATTGATCATGTCGGGCATTGTAATTGACCAAATCCCCTTTTGTGGATTGGTCAAACCCTAAATATATTGTGCAAATTGAGAAGTCGGCCCCTAGGCTAATTAAAGTGGTTTTAACCACTAAGAAGACAAGTCAGCCCTGCCTAGTGAAGAGACACCTTTCCAACGCCCACCAGTTTGTATAAATAAAGGAAGCCAACGCCTTATTATCTCACTCACTCATTCACTCATCAAGTGCGCAAGTTTGGTAGATGGAATTGGGAGAATAAGGAAGAGAGAGGCGAATCGCTCAGTGTTGGATATTCTCTAGTGTTTTGGTTTATTGTCTTGGCATTGTATTGGCTATCTATATTAAGGAAGTTTTTGCTGGGTTTTCTCCCCCATGAGGGTTTCCTAGGATAAATGTTGTGTATCTTGTGATTGTGCTTCTCTCAGTGATTCTACCTATGCTATTGTTATCTAGTAAATTGAAAAGAAACCTAATAATAGCTCAAAAATTAATATGGTTTCAGAGCTAAGTTGAAGAGAAAATCTTTCACTGGATAAAGAAAAACCTCACTGTTATCGTACAAGAAAATTAGGGCTTTTTATTGGAGAGGATTTTTTTTCCTAAAAACCATCTAGAAAAGTGTGCCCTAGCATAGGGAACTATTTGGCATCTTGAGCGCACTTTTTCAGTGGTCAAATACTCCAGAAAGTCAAACCCTATTTTTGACTGGTACCAGAAAACCAGAAAACCAGAAGTATCAAAAAACCAGAAGTACCAGAAAACCAGGAAACTAGAACCAGTACCAGAAGTACTAGTCCAGATTTCCGCAAGCTCAGTTTCAAGGGGTAAAATTTGGATTTTCAGAAATTTGACTACACTAGTTTACTCACCTTAGCTCAATGCATCTAGTCCCTGGATCAGAATTTCAAAATTTGAAGTTTGAAAAATTAGGGTTTCCTCATAAGACCCTAAGTTGCAGTTGCAGTTTCAGAATCAGTTGCAGCTTCAAAATCAGTTGCAGTATCAATTGCAGTTGCAGTATCAGTTGAAGTATCAGCTGCAGTACCAGTTACAATCACCCTTGAAGTTTTTAAGAGTTGGTAATTATTACCGTTACTACTAGATGGTGCCACTATCTACAAATATTATCAGAGGTATGTATTCACATATGTTTAAACTGTTAAGCTTTAAAGGGTATTTGCAGGAGAAGGGATCTCTTACCATAGATCCAGAAGGATCGCAAGATCCAACACATTCATAGGAATAATGCAACTCAGGTTTGATTATTCTGATATGCATCTATTTGTTATGACATTATTTTGATCTAGTTTGCATGTTGAAGCTATGACCATCATACTAACCTTTGGTCAAAATTAAAGTCAAGGTATTAGATGGATTAAAGTTGAGATCATAGAGTTTATTCTCTAACCCA
>ML784684.1:428567-440275 GCA_009831015.1 Picea engelmannii | reverse complement strand
GATAAGATTCAAAGTTGCACATGACAAAGTTGATAACTACCCCATTACAAGTAAACACTATAGTTGAGGTAGTAGTCTTTGAAAAGTATTATGCTTGGTAGCATGTGAGCATATTGAGATAAATGCTTAATGTAATCATTTACTATATACAACTAACATCTCCTCTAGGAGAAACTTCTTGTGTTGGTTCCAAGTTACCATGGATGAATGTTTGATCACAACACTAGAAGAGTGTTGATCTCGTTTCATATTGTATTTCTTACTTTTGATGTTTGTTTCAGACAGGTCACAAGTGATATCTCTAAAGGAGCTACTGTGACGATTATTCGTGCTATTGTTTTATTACTATTATCAAAAGAGTATTATTCTTTCTTGTTGTTTTGTTGACCTTGTTTCAGGTCATAAGTGATAACCTTGAGGAAGCTATAGTGAAGGTTGCAGAAGGAAACATATTAGATGAGTCATGAAGCAGACTATGTACATGACCATATACATTCATGTACCAAAGAAGATGAAGAAGAAGCTATCTTTTGAGATCCAGACTATCTCATATGGAGATTGATTGTAAGGAGCAGAATCCTCCAAAGATGACCGAACATTAGAACAAGAAATCACAATAGACTTGTTCAAAAGATAATGAAGTCACCTTGAAAGGAAGCAGAATTCACTTGAAGTCTGACTCAACTTTTCATATTTAGACTTGGTATTCAACACCAAGTATACCCCATAAGAGATGATGAATTCCTTGTAGACTCAGAAGAAATCGAGAGTAAGCCTGATCTAAAAAAGGATCAGTTGAAGAGACAACTTCCAGGACTGGGAGATAGATGCCATGAGAATACTAGATCGTAGCTTCATAAACTTCTAGGAGATATAAAATCTCTTGGGAAGATTCCCTTGTTTCAGTGAAAGAGAAGGAAGCCAGTCAAAATGACTAGGATATGGATTCTTCCATGAGACTAGAAGAGAAGTCAGTATTGACTTCCAAGATTGATCTAAACACATCAAGCATGTTGTAGATGTAAAAAGCCTGATGTGTGTCCAGAGGATTCTCCCAGCAAGAGGGAGAAGACCGTGACGAGACACTTACTCTAGTAATTGAAGAAATAGTTCAAGTATTCATGAAGACAACCAGAACAACCATGATTCATATATAGTATGAGATGAAGGGGGAACAATCCCCATATTTAAAATTGAGTGGCGGTTGGTGCAGTACATTAGTTGGGTCATGGAGACATGAATACAATAAAATATAGAGTTACCTCCATGAAAGAAGAAGAGCTACATTCAATATCAACTATTGAGCCACTCTTAGTTTCAGATGAAGTTGTTGCCATGATGGAGTAAAGGAGTTACTCTCAGATTTCAACAATCACAGTGAGGATGAAGCAGTCATTCTCAACCTCAGAGCAGCTGCAGGTGTAGAGTCCCAGTTCCAGAAGGAACATTTGCAGAAAGAGGAGAGGACATACTCTTAGGAAGTGAGGGAGATAGTGCTTTGCAGAGAGCACATAGAGCTAGCACATTATTGTGTAGATTAAGTTGCAGTTGAGTAAGTTTACCAGATTGGTACAATGTAATGTGAAAATTTGGTTTGAAGTTGAAGATAGAAAGACTTAGGTCTGCAAGTTGAAGAATGATCTGTATAGGTTGAAGCAAGCTCCTAGAGCTTGATATGGCTGAATTGACAATTTCTTGAAGAGCTTGGGTCTTACCAAGAGTAAAGATGATTCTAACCTTTATCTCAAGGTTATGAATGATGAGCCAACGATGTTACTACTATATGTAGATGATGTATTCTTGACAAGATGAAGAAAATCTCATCACATATTGCAGAAGAAGCTCGCTACAGAGTTTGATGACAGACCTAATGCTTTATCTCTTAGGTCTTGAAGTTTGGTAGAGCCCAAAGAAGATCTTCCTTAACCAAGGGAAGTATGCAATTGAAATAATGAAGAGGTTTAACATGTGGGAATGCAAATCCATGTACACACCCATGGAAATGAAGTTGAAGCTCCTGGTAGACGCCTCATCAGAATTGGTTGATGCTACTCTGTACAGACAAATTATTGGTTTGTTGATGTATCTGAAGAATGCCATACCAGATATATGTTTTGCTGTGAACACCTTGAGTCAATATTTGGTAGAGCCTAGACGTGTTCACTTTGTTTTTGCAAAACATGTGATGAGATACCTTAAGGGTACGTTGGACTTTGGTCTCTGTTATACTAGAGATTATGACTTCAGATTGTATGGATATACTGATTCAGATTGAGCTGGAAGTGTTTTTGATAGAAAGAGAACTTCAAGATGTTGTTTTCATATAGGGTCAACCATGACCTCATGAAAAAGTAGGAAGCAATCCAATATTGCTCCCAACACAACAAAAGAAGAATATATTGCAGCATGTTCCACCAGTGGTGAAGCCATATGGTTTCAGATGTTGTTGACATATCTATATGATCTGGATATGGAAGCCACCATGATCCTATGTGATAACCACAGTTGTATAAAGATGACGTGTTCCATGATGAGTCGAAGCACATAGAGATCCGATATCACTTCATTCATGATATGATGCAAAGAGGAGCTTTAAAGCTCCAATATGTTGGCTCAGATGAACAAGTTGTAGATGTGTTGACCAAACCTCTGTCTTGTGTAAAGTTTGAGCACTTTAGAGACAAGTTTGGTATAGTCCGAAAGGACCTCCCTCGAAAGGGAGAGTAGTGCTGATGATACTATGGTATCCTGACCAGCGGGTAGCTCGGTTAGGATTTTATATCCTAGTGGACTGATCATCCTTGGACAGATCCCGAAGGTCCGTAAGGACAGGCTGCCAGATTACTTGTTCATGTATATGCTAGCTTTGGTAAGTAGTGGTAGCTCCGTTAGGATTTTATATCCTAGGGAATCTTTGATTCCTGGGAAAATCTTTTGGATCTATCAGAGTACCACAAGATGTTGATGCCAGCCTTGCACTGAATATTTCCATCTTCGTGCTGATGTTGTTGTGTTGCAAGCCTAGTGATGAAGATTTCCAGCTTCATGCTGATGTTGTTGAGATGCCACCTTTGTGCCAAATATTTCCAACTTCGTGCTGATGTTGTTGAGATGCCCACCTAGTGTTGAAGATTTACAACTTCGTGCTGATGTTGTTGAGATGCCAACTTCGTGCTAAAGATTTCCAACTTTTTGCTGATGTTGTTGAGATGCCAGCTTCATGTTGAAGATTTCCATCCTAGTGCTGATGTTGATGATGCTCCAACCTTCGTGCCATGATGCTATTGTTATTGATGATGGTCCAACCTTTGTGCTGTGATGCTGTTGTTGTTGATGTTGTATCAGCCTTGTGCTGTTATTGATGATGATGATGCCACTTCAGCTTCTTGCTGAAGATGATGATGATGTTATTTCAGCTTTCATGCTGAAGATGATGATGTTACTTTAGCCTCATGCTAAATATGTTGATGATATTACTTTAGCCTCATGCTAAAGAAGATGATGATGTTACTTTAGCCTCATGCTAAATATGTTGATGATATTACATTAGCCTCATACTAAAGAAGATGATGATGTTACTTTAGCCTCACGCTAGAGATATGATGATGTTACTTTAGCCTCATGCTGATGAGGATGATGATGCTACTCCAGCTCCATGATGTGAATGATGATGATGAGAAAAAATTCTAATGATTTATAGATATTCTAGTCAGTGTTCCAGATGTTGTTGATGTCACTTCCCTCTCTCTCTCTCTCTCTCTCTCCTGATGATGTTGTAGAATACCCTTCTTTTTAAGGGGGAGTGTTGAAATATTATAACTACAAAGAGTATTTTATTTATTTATCGATTCATTATTCATTAGATCAATCCCCTTTTGTGGATTGATCATGTCGATCATTGTAATTACCAAATCCCCTTTTGTGGATTGGTCAAACCCTAAATATATTGTGCGAATTGAGAAGTCGGCCCCTAGGCTAATTAAACTGGTTTTAACCACTAAGAAGACAAGTCGAACCTGCCTAGTGAAGAGACACCTTTTCAGTGCCTGCCAATTTGTATAAATAAAGGAAGCCAATGCCTCATTATCTCACTCACTCATTCACTCATCAAGTGCACAAGTTTGGTAGCTGCAGTTGGGAGAAGAAGGAAGAGAGAGGAACATTGATCAATGCTGGATATTCTCTAGTGTTTTGGTTTATTGTCTTGGCATTGTATTGACTATCTATATTAAGGAAGTTTTTGCTGGGTTTTCTCCCCCATGAGGATTTCCCATGATAAATGTTGTGTATCTTATGATTGTGTTTCTCTCAGTGATCCTACCTATGCTATTGTTATCTAGTAAATTGAAAAGAAACCTAATAATAACTCAAAACTTAACATGTATTATGGATGTTCTTCCTTTTGTCATATTCACTACGCTTCTACTCATCATTATATATCCCTTTTGTCTGATATACAATTTGATTTCCTTTGATTTGTAGGATGTTATGACTCCATGCCCAATGGAATGCCTCTGCAGACATTTTTTTGCCCTCTCCCTTTCTTTTCCAGTCTTGCCGATCCACCTACTCAAACCAATTTAATCCATTTATATTCTGATGGGTACTGAGATTGCACTTACAACAGTCTAAGTGTGGCTCTCAGTGCTAACAACTATGTTAATTTATTCCGTTTCTCTTGATTTAACAAATTTTATCTTGATGGTTCTAGCTTGTGCTGAGTTGCAATCATTCACTCTTTCTTATCCACCAAAACCTAGGCCTTCATGCTTGATCCTATGTTCAACTACAATGTTTACGATCTCTTGGCTTTTATTGTTTATTCGTTGACCATTGTAGCCCATTTTCCTCACAATCTTGGAGTTGATTCCTCTAGTATGTTTTTCATAAACACCAAAGGGTTTTTGAGAAAGGTCTTTGGACAATGAGTTTACCATGCTTGTCTTGGTCATGGTGCTAGATTTTGCAATAATAATGGAAGGTTGTTTTGCTTCATTGGTCTCTTGGACAACTTCCTGTAACTTGGGAAATGCCTCCTCCTTGACTACCAACTCTTTATGCAATTGAGCCATCATCCAAGTGAGCTTTTTTTGCCAATCATCCCTCTGAATGATCTTCTCTTCCAATTGCAAGAGTTGAATTTTTCTCTTGTCCCAATTTGCGATAACAACGATGAGAGATCCTTGGAATTCAACAAAGGGCTCCTTTAACAATGACAACTTTTTAGCAATGTCCTTTTCCAGTGCTGCGATCCTCTCTTTCAAGTGTTAATTCTCTTCTTGGAGTTGCACATTGGTGGCTCTTAATTATTCTAACCTCTTTCTTAATTGAAATGATTTACCTATTCTTCTCAAAGTGTCGATAGTTGCTTCAAGTCCATGGATTCAATTGCTTTGATACTGATATGATCTATAAATGAGGGACTTATAATCCACATGCCTCACCAACACAAATCCTTTGCGAAAACTCAATTCAATTCAAGTCTCCAAATTAAACAATCGTCAATGAAATCAATATTACGTAGTGATCTCTATCTTTAGATATGTTTCACTACTCTCTCTAAATTCCCTTCTTCATCCCATACAAAGTACACTATAGGGTTAGTCAATTTGTGCAATCTTGGAGGGCATTTTAATTCATTGTATGAATAGGTGGAATGTTATAGGAATCAATACACAACGATGACACTCATGGGATTCGATCAAAGTACCATTAAATGGTTGCTAACTCATAGATTAGGGATGGCGGTATGGGAAATACAATTCCCAACACTTAAATCGAGAATTCGTTTCCTTTTATACGAGGATACATAGTGCATAACCTTAATACAAGATTGAGATCACTATAATGCCATACATTCTACAACTAGCCATCAAATCATTTTTGTTTTATTGCTATAGCTATCACTCATGATTCTAGGAATTTGTTTAATGGTGAAGTTGATAAGGGGCACAAGTTTTACATTTCCCTTGATGTTGTGTTCACAAGAGAATAAACTGAAGAGAACATTCAACAACAAAAGCAATTTAAATACACCATAGACACAACAATTTTTTCCCCTGGAAACTCAAATGGGAAAATCAACGTTCGATAGGGATTTTATTATGTTAAGGAAATTGCTACAAAAGGCGAGTTATGCACTCTTAATGAGATTATGGTGCATTTTTACTCACTGGAAAAATTGCAGATTGCTACGGCTTAGGAAAAACCTTCTTCTCGTGTGGACATGCTCAATTTCTCCTTCGTGCTTTTGCTAGTGCCCTTCTTATCAAGCTACATTTGATTTTCATCTCTCCTCCTCTCTGCCCCCCCATTTGTCTCTGTCAACGCTCTTTTAATAGAGTTGTATTGGAAGGGAAACCACTAAGATGATTCATTTCATTTTCCAAAGTTTTGGCTTTTGGACAAACTTTGCAAAATACCTTTTTATTACAAAGTTTAAAAGAGAGACTATTCGAAGGATCCATTTCGGATCAAAGATTCAAGCTAAGTTTTCCTAGTGAGCAATAAATCTATTGGGATTCACCAATTCCTAAGCAGGGAGGTTTGATTTTGAATGGATTCAGATATTGACTAAGTCCTGTTGGACATAGTGTCATTTTTGTATTGTCATTGATGTAAACAGTCGATATCATTGATGTGAATATATGAAGAGATTAAATCTCAGGAGAGTTAATGAATGAAGATCAAAGCTCAGAAGAGATGGCGCGTTGAAACTCAGTAGGTATGGCACAATGAAACTCAGATAAAATCAAGACCGTTGATGCGCAATCGCCAGATCAACGACAGGGATGAATTGTGGAGAGCGAAAGAAGAATTAAACTACTCGCTAGTTACAATCTCGCAATCCGTCTAGATCGTCAGATCTCATAAACCCAAATATCGACGACTGTGGTTGATCTAACAAACGATTAGATTAAGTAAGATTAAATCATGACCGTCAGATGCGCAATCGCCAAATCAACGACAGGGATAGATTGCAGAGATCGAAAGGAGAATTAAATGTCGTGCTATTTCCAATCCCGCAATTACTCAGGACCGTCAAATCTTATAGCCTCGAAGATCGACGATTGTGGCTGACTCACCAACAACGCACAACTTCAAATTGTAGAGTTTTGGTGACGAGTTAAATCACTCGCAAGTTGTGGTTCCACAATCATTGTCGACTGTGGATTTGCTTCAAGAAGTCTTCATAACCATTGGATCATTTTAAAGTGGAAGGATAGGATAAGCGGGGAAAAAATTGAGAATTCAATTATCCGAATACCTATCAACTGTTAGATCATTCTAAATATGTGAGAAGGTTAAAGATCTGGAAAAATCTCACTTCAAAATTTTAAGTTTGAGATTTGAAATTTCCGAAGCCTTGAGATCCTAAGAGCCAAAATAAAATCTCGTTTGTCGGATCATCCGAAGTAAATCTCAGTCATCAGATCATTCAGAGTAAATCTCAAGCGTTGGATTGTCCGAAGTGGATCTGGGCCGTCTGATCCAGAGCGTCAGTTTGAGATTTGAAATCCTCGAAGTCCAAAGACCCGGAGAGCCGAAATAAAATCTCGACCGCCGGATAATCTGAAGTAAGCCTCAACCATACGATTCAAGAGGACACATGGCAGACCACATCAACAAGGACGTGTGGGAGATCTACGTCAGTAGACCACATCAACAAAGACATATGGCAGATCACGTCAGCAGACCATGTCAACAAGGACGTGTGGCAGACCACATCAACAAGGACATGTGGCAGACCACATCAACAATGACACGTGGCAGACCACATCAACAAGTACACATGGCATAATCAAATGATGAGATGTGTCAAGAGGAAATTGGCTCGTGCCATGTCAACACATGACGTCAAATAAGTTACGTCACTCCAGAAGGATGAAATCCTAAAGTAGACATGGTTCATCCGATCTAAAGAAACACTTCGGGAGCATTCTCATCTGTCCATCTACTACAGTGGAAGGATAACGTAAGTTGAAATAGCCGAAGTCTCGGAGTAAATGGTGGCCATCCATCACAATGCTTGATTAATTCCTAGCCGTCGGATTAAACAATGAAAGGATGAGTGTAAGGATCAAATCTGACCATTGATTTGTTTCCATGAAATAAACCGTCCGATCTAATTCAAAGGTTTGAAAAGTTGAAAACCCGAAGTTCCGAAGGGCGAATTTCCGTCAGCCGTTCATCTCATCAGAAGATTGAATCGTGATCGTTGAAATTGATAAGCGCTCAAGCGCTTGTTTGGCCTTGTGTCTGGTCACCGCCGTTGGTCATATGATATAAGAGATTTAAATGAAAATATAACATGTCACTGTAATTGGTAAGCCGGTGGTTCTGTAACGATCGGTCACATGTAATGGTTTGAAGGAAGCGCCTCTACAGAATTCGGTCTCTATGAAAGTAGCAGAGATTCGTGATCGAGTTTAATGGATGAAATTGATCCATATGTGATCAATTTATGAAAATCCTTCAGAGTAAAAATAATAATCAGTGATTATGGTTAAGTTAAACAAAGAGGTGTGATGGTTCAAAACCAAGGGACACAGTGTGTAACTTTCACACTATTTTGAAGAATATATAAATGAGGAAGAGTGTTGAGAAGAAAAGTGTCTCTGCAGTCCATATCAGAAGATCAAAAGCTGAAGTAGATTCCATGAAGGAAAGATGAAATTACTTATGCAATAAGGGTTGTTGGGTGGTGCAAGGGCAGGTTGGTGCTTGCAGAGGGAGTTGGTGCTTCCTTGTCAGTTGTAGTTGACTAAACAAGGGGTCGTAGCCTACTACCATTTGGTGCTGGTGAACAAGGGTGTGGGTGCATCCTAATCAGTTGGTGTTGATCGAAAAGGAAGAATATCTTCCTTCTATGTAAAATGTAAAACAAAATTTTGCAGTAGAAGTGTCAGACAATGAGCTAGTTGAAAAAGTACTAAGAACACTACCTATTCTATACAATCCTAAAGTGTCGTCTCTTGAAGATCAGGAAAATCTAGATAAACTCACCATGGACGAATTGTATGGAATCCTCACTGCCTATGAGTTAAGATTAGGTCATGAGAACCTCCCATAAGAGAGGCAACCTTCAAGGTGCTCAATAAAACAAAAGGTCCGAAGCAAAAACCTCAATCCTGCCATCATGAAGAATCTGATGTGGAAGAAGCCAATTTTATAAAGAAACTTCAGAAAGGATCAGGGAAGTACAAAGGCAATCTCCCTTTCAAATGATTTAACTATGGTAAGGTTGGCCACTTTGCAGCCAAGTGTCCCTATCCCAAGGAGGACTCTGAGGACAAAGAAAACAAAACTAAACAATACAAGAAGAACAAAAAACCCAACTACAAGAAAAAAATTTACAAAAGAAAAAAGAATTTCTACTCAAAAGAAGAAAACAACAATTCATAAGAGTCCAGTGACAATGATGAATCTGATGATGATGAAGTCCTTTTTATAGGTATTGAAGAGTCTAATAATATAGAAGAAATTAAACATGAGAAAGAGTCAGAAGATGAAGCAAAAGTTAATATGGAAGAAGAACTTCTCAATGCCTTGGATGAGTTAAGAAAATACAAAACCAGATATAGACAATTGAAAAGTTTTGTAGTTGAACAAAAAGAAAAACATGAACGAAAAGAAAAGGAGATGGAGAAACTCATGAGCAACCTGAAAAACCAAATCCTAGAAGAAAATAGGATCGAAGAAAGTATGGAAAAGTCTCTTAAAGAAAAACAAACAACCTGTGAAAGAATGGAGGCAAAAATAGTTCACCTGAGAAAAGAACTGGATGCAAAGTTCATTCAAACAAAATATGAAAATAGTTCTAAAATATTAGGTAAGATTATTAACACACAAAGGGATTCAGGTAATAAAAATGGAATAGGCTATTCACAAGAAGAAATCCAAGTTAATTCAAAATCTTATGCAGATACTCTCCTCAGTACATTCAAGAAAAAAAATGAAGAGAAGACAAGAAATGATCAGAACTCTAGAGGACCACTTCCACCCATCAAGAAGGAAGATAAGACAATACCAAATAAGTTCTATCAAAACAAGTATCCTCACATTTTCTTTGGTTATTGCTTTGCATGCTCTAATTTTAGACACAAAGCTATGAATTGTAGAGCATATATAATGAAACATTTGAGGGTTACGAACTATAACTGTAAAGATAACCAAGCAGTAAGTCAAGTTAAAAGCAAAAACTATAACTCCTTTGCACTTCTACAAGAAGTGGACCTAGAATGCTTCAGATGCCATAACTATGGACATAATGCCAGTAATTGCAAATTAATGGAAGCTTCAGAACAACCAAGATTCATTAGAGAGAAAAAGAAGCTTTGGAAAGAAAAAACACCAAAGAAGGAATGTATTATTGCCTTAAAAGCCCAAGATAAAGAAGATCTCTGGTATGTTGACAGTGGGTGCTCAAAACATATGACAGGAAACAAAGACAAGTTTTTGAACTTAAAGAAACAAAAAGGAAAAGTTACATTCAGTGATAATGCTTCAGGTAACATACTTGGGAAAGGCATTGTGAGTTTGGGAAAAGACAAAGCCAAGAATGTGCTACTTGTTGAAAAACTAAAACCTATCCTATTAAGTGTCAATGAAACCTGTGATTAGGAGCACTTTTGCATCTTTGATTCCCATAAATGTGAGATTAGGAGAGAATACACAGGAAAACTGGTTGGTACTGCTCCTATAACTCCCAAAAATGTGTATATACTAGATCCAAAATTGAATGAGGAATGTCATATGAATATAGTAGATGAAAGTTGGCTATGACATAGAAGGTTGGGGCATATTAACTTTGACAATCTAGTAAAAGTCAGCAATCTTGGTGCAATAAGAAACTTGCCAAAGATCATAAAGCCCTCAAATACTATGTGTAGACACTGTCAACTAGGAAAACAAACTAGAATAAGGTTCAAAGCAAAAGAATACACAACCTCAAAACCTTTAGAGATTGTTCACACTGACCTATGTGGACCTACAAGGACCAAGAGTTTGCAAGGAGAGTCTTACTTTATGTTCATTGATGATTTTACTAGAATGGGTTGGATATGTTTTCTCAAAGAAAATTCAGAAGTACTTAACAAATTCAAAGCTTTTAACACCCTTGTTGAAAATGACAAGGAGACAAAAATCAAATGTCTTAGATCAGAGAATGGTGGTGAGTTCACCTCAAAAGAGTTTGATCTCTTATGTGAAACCCATGGAATAAAAAGACAATTTTCTGCTGCCAGAAAACCTCAGCAAAACAGGATTGCTAAGAGAAAGAATATAACAATTTAGGAGGCTGCAAGGACTATGCTCAATGAAGCAAAATTGTCTGATGGATATTGGAGGGAATCTATAAGAACAACAATATAGATATTGAACAAAGGTCATCTCAGGGTTAATAGTGATAAGACTCCTTATGAACTATGGTTTGGAAGAGCTCCATCGGTAAAATACTTCAAGGTCATTGGAAGTAAATGTTACATCAAAACACTTGATGAGAATCTTGGAAAATTTGATGCCAGATTTGATGAAGGTATTTTTATTGGATATGATTCTAACAATAAATCATACAGATGCTACAATATTAGATCACATAAGATTGTTGAGAGTGCAGATGTCAAGGTGGATGACCTAAAAACGTTAAGAATAAAAAATCAAGAGACTATACTTGAAAGTGAAGATGAAGATGATGATGAGACAATTGG
>ML784684.1:401558-419766 GCA_009831015.1 Picea engelmannii | reverse complement strand
GTTATGCCGACCAAAAGAGAACTCCAAGAGAGTTCAAAATGGGAGACCATGTATATCTCAGAATTAAGCCTAGAAGGAGTTCCCTGAAAATGGGAGCTTGTGCCAAGTTGGCACCTCGGTATTGTGGACCCTTTGAGGTTCTAAATAGAGTGGGACCTGTAGCCTATCGGCTAGCACTTCCTCCCACAGTAAAAGCACATAATGTTTTCCATGTTACATTATTGAAGGAATATGTACATGATGCTAATCATATAATTGACTGGTCTATGATCTAGGTGGAACCAGAGGGAGAATTTCTACCAGAACCCCAATGCATATTGGACAGAAAGAAAACCCCGCTACGAAACCGGACCATTGCACAGGTCAAGGTGCAGTGGAGACATTTTGGCCCAGATGAGGCTACATGGGAAATGGAGGATGCCATGAGACAGACATATCTGATTTTGTTTACTTCTGTACATGCAATTCATGTTAATAGATAGAACATCGAGGATGATGTTCCTTTAAGGGGGAGGGAATTGTAACACTCTGTTTCCCCTAGTTTGTAAAAATAACTGGACTGGCCAAGAACTGTGGCAAACTCAGAAATGTGGATATGTGATGTGAATGGACCTTGTGGAAAAGGTCGATGAATGTGAATAATATTATGAATTTATATTGTAGGACTGCTGAGAGGGGATATGCTGAAAAAGAGACCACAATGGCTCCAGAAAGGCGGTGGAAGGCACCTGGAAAGGTGGCGTTAACTTCCACCGAAAATCAATACCGTATTTGGACTCCACTGGCCCGGAGAACCAAAAGTGGCTCGTTGTCCCCGAATTAAATGTCTCACAGGCTAGTAGGTACATGGCTCCTCAGGAATTAATGAGGGATGGGGAGGTGAACCGCCCATCCGTAGAGCCGTCAGGCCTGACCAACGCAAGGGAAATCGCGCCACATGCAACCTCGCAAGAGGATAAGGCGTGGGGGAGAAGCGATTGGGGGCAGACGTGAGGGGAGAAAGAGAACTCTGGCGTTATGCAGAGTGGGTGATAGCAGAGAGGAAGGAGAGTAACCTTTGCTCCTGGTCACTGGAAAACAGAGATGCAGTCTTACAACATCGTGGTCTCAGCTCGGGGGTGGCTAGTGGTAAATCCGCCGGGAGTCACTGAGCCTACGGTTGGGTGGAAACGAGCACCCCTCTCAGCAGTTTCATAACCCCTGGTGTTACTTTCTGATAAGTCTTTTTCCTTTGGCATCTTGAAATATATGTATGCTAACATTTATGATCATAAGCTGTGAAATTGTGAATGATTTCATTATAAGAATTTCTATATGGTGTCTTGATCAGTACTGGTAGTTGTATGTTTATATGGAAAGACTATGTATGGCTTATGTTCTCATAAATCGTTATTTATATGCATACTGATCTAATTCAGACTTCATTCCAGGTTCTCGGGAGAGAGATACCCTTATATGCCTTAGATAGTACCCTGGGTAAACCTCCCCATAGAGATACCCTTCTCGAAAAGGCCCATCAAGAACCTGGGAAAAAGGACGTGAAGGCACAAGGCCTTAAGAAATCCCTAATAAGTATCGAATTGGTGGAAGAGATCCCATCGGGAGATTGGTGGTCACTCACGACCGTCAGATCGAAAGAAGAAACTGGAGGGTTAAGAACCTTAACCCTGAATAGGTGTTGATCGACGGACGAGATCCCGTCGGGAAATCTGTGGTCACGCATGACCGTTAGATTGGTAGGAGAAAGTAGGGGGGGGGTTTAAATGCCTTACCACTTTGTCTTTCTGTGTCTTCGTGGGTAGCGAAGAGATCGGGATCATGGATCCCCAAGGTCCATGAGAACATTTGGACCATTGATTTTTCCACGTCCAGGAACTCATGGGAGAATGCACAAGTTAGGAACCTGTTTGAGCCGTTAGATCTCGGCTGGAAAACCTGACAGTCGTTGGATCTGTCAGGAGATACCCGAGGGTTAAACCCCCAGTGAATAAGGGCGAAAGCCCCGAAATAGATCTGGACCGTCCGATTAAAGGAGGTCACGTGTCATGAGATTTCCCATTTTGGGAAATCGGGAGTCCGAAACTCGGGAGTTCTGGTGACGAGAGATCGGGATATTCCATGGTGGAAACCCCGAAGCAGTCGTAGGCCTACCGATTTCGGGAGGCTACGTGTCGAGAGATTACCCGTTTCGGGAAATCGGGGATCGGGGATTCGAGAGTTTCGCTGACAAGAGGTCGGGCTCTTTCCTTGATAAATCCCAACGGAAGAGAGAGTTTGGTCATGTGGGAAGAGGTCATATTGACCAAGGCATAACCCAAGGGGCTAATCACCGATTTAGGCTTGTTTGGCACTTCAGCGTTTCGACACTCGGGATACCGAAGGGCATGTTCCCTCATGCTCTCAAACCTCGAAATCCAGACTTATGAATAACGAGATGTTAGCATGTGGTTAAGTCCCGATGAACGGACAAGATTCTTTCGGAGGATCTCAGGGTCTATAACGGCCGTCAGATGTGGGGAAGAGAAGTCAAATTTAAGCTGGGGCACGAATGCGCCTTAGGGTAAGTGGCGAGCAGATCTGGACGACCAAAGTCCACCCGCCCAGATCCATGGTTGAGGCTTCATTCCAGATCCCCCTTGCTATTCTGCCTTTAGCGGTGAGGGGGGGGGGGTCCGGAATCGAACGCACAACTCTAGAACGGTCAGGATTTATTCGCCTTGATCAACGACATTCAGGCGAATTCCGGACCCCCCTTGCCATTCTGCCTTTAATGGGGGGGGGGTCTGGAATGGAGTGGCGTGTGAAGTGGGACCCGTCTCCTGTCACATCGCCCACAGTGTCGTGTTTCCCCTCTCACCGCCTGTACTCCACTCAACCGCGTGACAGGGCCATTCTTAATGGCCATTTGCTAATCCTGTAGGGATTCGTCCCTATTGGCCATTCACTAACCCTGTCGGGGTTTGGCAGTTGTAGAGTCAAACGATTCGACATCCCTGTAGCGCTGAGGTGCGAAATACAAAGAGGGGACATGATTATTTGACCTGTGATCATGACCCGCGATCACATGGGAGCAGAGAGAGAGAAAGAGCTAGCTTACACTAGGCCTCCGTAGATATTTCGGGGGCTCTGATTCTGCAGAAATCAACGAAAATTTGATTATGGTAGTGGGTGTGTTACAACAGATCATAGGAGAAGAAACCCTTTGCCATTGATGTCAAAGGGGGAGAGTAACTTCATAGGAGAGATGCAACATCACATGGGGAGATTGTGTATGAAGTTGGTGTGTTTCCATCAATGACAAAGGGGGATATTGTTGGACACAATGTCATTGTTGTATTGTCATTGATGTCAACAGTCGATATCGTTGATGTGAAGATATGCAGAGATTAAAGCTCAGGAGAGTTAACGAATGAAGATCAAAACTCATAAGAGATGGCGCATTGAAACTCAATAGGTATGGCACGATGAAACTCAGATCAAATCAAGACTGTTGATGCACAATTGCTAGATCAACGATAGGGATGAATTGCGGAGAGCAAAAGAAGATTTAAAATACTCGCTAGTTATAATCCCACAATCCATATAGATCGTCAGATCTCATAAACCCAAATATCGACGACTGTGGTTGATCTAACAAACAATTAGATTAATTCGTATTAAGTCGTGACCGTCAGATGTGCAATCGCCAGATCAACGATAGGAATAGATTGCAGAGATCGAAAGGAGAATTAAATGTCGTGCTATTTCCAATCCCACAATTACTAAGGATCGTCAAATCTTATAGCCTCGAAGATCGACGATTGTGGTTGACTCACCAACAACACACAAATTCAAATTGCGGAGTTTTGGTGACGAGTTAAATCACTTACAAGTTGTGGTTCTGCAATCATCGTCGACCGTGGATCCACTTCAAAAAGTTTTCATAATCTTTGGATCACTTTAAAGTGGAAGGATACGATAAGCGGGGAAAAAGTTGAGAATTCGATTATCTGAATACCCGTCAACCGTCAAATCATTCTAAAGATGTGAGAAGGTTAAAGCTCCAAAAAAATCTCACTTCAAAATTTTAAGTTTGAGATTTGAAATTTCCGAAGCTCGGAGATCCGGAGAGCCGAAATAAACTTTCGTCTGTCGGATCATTCGAAGTAAATCTTAGTCGTCAGATCGTCCGGAGTAAATATCAAGCGTAAGATCGTCCAAAGTGGGTCTGGTTCGTCTGATCCAGAGCGTCAGTTTGAGATTTGAAATCCCCGAAGTCTGGAGACTCGGAGAGCCGAAATAAAATCTCGACTGCCGGACCATCCGAAGTAAGCCTCAACCGTTCGATTCAAGAGGACATGTGGAAGACCACATCAGCAGACCACATCAACAAGGACATGTAGGAGATCTACGTCAGCAGACCATGTCGACAAAGACATATGGCAGATCACGTCAGTAGACCATGTCAACAAGGACATGTGGTAGACCATGTCAGCAAGGATGTGTGGCAGACCACGTCAGCAAGGACACGTGGTAGACCACGTCACGAAGTACACATGGCATAATCAGATGATGACATGTGTCAAGAGGAAATTGGCTCATGCCATGTCAACACGTGACGTCAAATAAGTTACGTCACTCCAGAAGGACGAAATACCGAAGTAGACATGGTTCGTATGATCTAAGGAAACACTTCAGGAGCATTCTCATCCATTGATATACTACAATGGAAGGATAGGTAAGTTGAAATAGATGAAGTCCCAGAGTAAATGGTGGCCATCCATCACAATGCTTGATTAAGTCCTAGCCGTCAGATTAAAAAATGAAAGGATGAGTGTAAGAATTAAATATGACCATTGATTTGTTTTCGTGAAATAAACCATCCGATCTAATTCGAAGGTTTGAAAAGTTGAAAACTTGAAGTTCCGAAGGGCGAAGTTTCGTCAGCCGTTCATCTCATCAGAAGATTGAATCGTGATTGTTGAAATTGATAAGCGCTGAAGCGCTCGTTTGGCCTTGTGTCTGGTCACCGCCATTGGTCATATGATATAAGAGATTTAAATGAAAATATAACATGTCGTTGTAATTGGTAAGCCCGTGGTTCTGTAACAATCGATCACATGTAATGGTTTGAAGGAAGCGCCTCTGCAGAATTCAGTCTTTGTGAAAGTAACAAAGATTCAGGATCGAGTTTAATGGATGAAATTAATCCATATGTGATCAATTTACGAAAATCCTTCACAGTAAAAATAATAATCAGTGATTATGGTTAAGTTAAACAAAGAGGTGCGATGGTTCAAAACCAAGGGACACAGTGTGTCACTCTCACACCATTTTGAATAATATATAAACGAGGAAGAGTGTTGAGAAAAAAAGTGTCTCTATAGTCCAGATTAGAAGATCAAAAGATGAAGTAGATTCCGGGAAGGAAAGATGAAATTACTTATGCAATAAGGGTGGTTGGGTCGTGCAAGGGCAGGTTGGTGCCTGCAGATGGAGTTGGTGCTTCCTTGTCAGTTGTAGCTGACTAAACAGGGGGTTGTATCCTCCTACCAGTTGGTGCTGGTGAACAAGGGTGTGGGTGCATCCTGATCAGTTGGTGCTGATCGAAAAGGAAGAATATCTTCCTTCTATGTAACATGTAAAGAAAAATTTTGCAGTTAATAGAAAAGAGTTTGTGGTTTTCCCATTTGGGTTCCACGATAAAATATTGTGTTAAAATTCTGTTTGCATTAATAAAAGAAAAAATTGATATAATAATTGTGTCACTGATTCACCCCCCCCCCTCTCAGTGACAAGATTTGATCCTTCAAGTCCATGATTGGAAGGGAAGTTTAGTCTAGAATAATTTGTCCAAGTTTGGGTGTACAAAGTTGGTTAATGTATGAAGGGTACTTAGTGGCGCAATATTACTACCATGGAGTACATATTACATAGATCAATCTTAATGCACATCATATTGGTAGTTTTGCAATATATTATGGATGCACTTATATTTTAGTGGCATCGTTTCAATAGTGACCTAGTTGCACCATCCCAAATTTTGGTCTTGGTCAACTTATCGTACTACATTGGCACATGCTTTTCATCATAAGCATAAAGAACTCAACTCATTTCGAGTGTATTAATGTGGATGGACATGTTCCCAACTTTGTGCTCTAATTGTAATTTAGATATGAGAAAACGAAATTTAAAACTCTTCATATTCCCTTGGCTGTATTATTTATACCCAAAATTTTAACTGTAAATGGGTTCATTCAATTTTGTCATAGTTGGTTGATAAGAAGATAGATTTGTAAGATTCATATTGTACATAACATGCTATATAGACATTCCTTTAATGAAAATTCAAAGTTGGGTTGCTGATCACATTACTCAACAACGTATATGAATGATTTGTTATTCATTTCTATTTTATCTAAAGTAATTTGTTGTACCATAATCTAGTGACTATATATTCTAGTTGAGGTAGTTGTTGCTGTTTTTCTAATTTTACTAGACACACATTTAGATTAAATCAACTTTAATATTCATTATTGGGGGTTTTGTTTCAATGCCTCTATTGATACATTCTCCCATGTCTCTTTTCACCTTGCATGTGAATTTTTGAGTGTCTTGGGAAGCATACATGCATGTGGTGTAATTGGTTCAAATGATCTCAAAGGATTTGTTTTTTAATGATTTAAAAAAATAGAAGCGTTTCTCAATCGAATGATTCTAAAGGTTGTATTCAACTTCTTATTAGCTTTCCATCAATCCAAGATGCGTGTATTCAACTTTTATTAACATTCCATCAATCCCAAGATGATTGTCTTCAACTTTTATTAGCTTTCCATCATTCCCAAGATTGTAGAAAACCAACACGTCTATGCTCTTTTATGGCCTCTGGATGTTGGCAACATAGTTGATTTTTCTCTTTTAAGGTGCAAACGTTATTTTAGGGCCAACTTGGATGGATTTGGTATTTTGATTTACATGTTTGAATGAGATTTCTATAGATGTGTTTGTTAAAAATAGTACAATTTGACATCTAACTTGCTAAATGATGTATTTTGTTTTATTAATAAATATGCTAGTGTTTCATATTAAAGTAAATATTAGATTATAATGGTCAATTATATATTAGACATACGTATTGATAAAATCTCTTGGACTTTAGGTTATTTTATGCTTTTATGTTTTATTTTAATTTAGTGTATTTTTCAATCTATTCCACATTCATAAATTGGATTGATTCAACTACCTTGTAACCCTTTATAAGAAATTTTTAGCTTTATTAGTATGTATGCAATATTTTTTTTTTATGTGTTCGTGTTATAATTGTATGGTATTAGATACCAACATCCTTGAAGCCGTAAAGAGGCTAACCCATCTTCATTTTCTAGGTTCCGACCCATTCCCCTGTGAAACTCATCTTATAAAATAATGGCCAAAATTTTAGTAACCAAATGGAAAAGAATGCTACCAAAGAATCATCTAAAAAAATCAAGGAGAGTTTATGCAAAACAAATAGATAGTGGACAAGATAATTCTGGTTCAAGAAGTCGTTCATTCAAGCAAAGAGAACAAAGAGCAAGGGTTGATAATTGAGATGGATATGGCCAATGCTTTTGATCAGGTAAAGACATTCTTATTTATTTGATGTAACGAGAAAATTTGGTTTCTGTTGTTATTTCATTAGATGGGTATATTATTTTATAAGTGCTCCTTGGATCACCTTATCGATGAATGGTTGACTTACCACCTTCTTCAAAGGAAGTCATGGTTTGAGGCAAGGATTCCCTTTATCTCCAATCTTGCACATCATTATGGCTGACTCTTTGAGCCAGAAACTGGAGGCAGAGAGATTGGTCAGGTCTCTCACGGGAATCAAAATTGTGAGGGGAGATAAACATTTGAACCACTCCCAATTTGCAAAAGACACACTTATTTTAGGGGGATATTCATGTTAAATTTTGGCAACCCAACACCCCACAATTTACTTCTTAGCAAATCCTTGTAACAAACTTATTAAGCAGATTTTGCTGAATAAAAGCACGAATGATTTTTTACGATCTAAATAAATAAATAAGTGGAAGTGAAACAATGAAACCATACACATTTGCACAAATAATGTTTTGGGTAAATACCCCTAGAAAAACCCCCAAGGGAAAACCGATATTATGTTGATTTTATTAAGATAAAATATGGGTTCTTGTCTTGGGATAATGACCCACCTAAGGAAGATACAAAACAAAAAATATCCTAGCCTAACACATCTCAAGATATGTCCTTCTATTTTGTTGGCTATTACTTTCTTTGTTGCCCCTTTGATCCTTTCCTTGGACCCTGCCCCTACACACTTGGATGAAAGTCCTTCTCCACCCAATCAATGAGATCTCACTATCTCATTCTGTGTGTGTCTCCTCCTCTCACTTAGGCTACCTTTTATAACCTTGAATTTACCCTAAATCCAAAACCCTAGATCTCCAAAGTGATCAATCCCTGAGATTAAATTTCACCTTCACTTTATGATCTAATGGCTAGGATTTAAGTTAACTCAATAGTGCCAAATACTTAGGCATTTGAATTAAATTAAAATCCATTAATTACAAAAGTACATTCACTTTAATAATTACTTTATTAAAACAAATCTCCTAAATCCCAAGAGGTATCAATGACGAATTCCACATGTGAGACACAAAACTGATGTGAAAGTACATGTCTGATGCTACAAACATCAACATTCCCTCTTAACAAGGAAGGTACTTCTCTAAGAGCCACTTAGAATCGGTTCTCCTTCTGACCCTGGCACAATGCCACACACATCATCTTGCACACTTGAATCTGTGCAACCCTGCTGGTCAGATGCTCCCTGAACATTTGAATTCACATAATCAATGGCGCTACATATTAGTGCCATGAAGTTTGGAAACTTCGTCAAAGGCCTGCTCTCTCTCAATGTGCTCCTAGGAGCTTCCTCCCGCTCCTAAGAATCCATCAGTGTCATCTCGTACCAATTAGGTCTCCTGACAGAACTAGAAGGGGATAAATCCCTCTTACCATTTTAAGGTTGACTCCCCACATTGGAAGTTTGTGAAATCTGCTCACCTTTCGGAGCCTCCTACTCCTCATCCTCTGTCACTGACATCTATCCATGATTCAAAATATCCTTGGATCCACCTACAAGGTTTCTATGCAACCTGTTTACCTTTCCTTCTCTGACACTGTTGCTGATTGCTGTGTTAGGGCTAGTTCCCTCTGAATGCATGGAATTTTTTCCGTTATGGAACAAGACTGCATAACCATTGTCCTCCAAAGCGGAGATTGAGAGCGAATTCCTCCTCAGCTCTGGGACATACAACACATCTGCCACCTTCAATGAACCTCTTGAATCCAATTGGAACCTGACTGTCCCAACTCCCTCTACACCACACTTGGCATGTGTGCCAAGCTCCACATGCACATCTGAGTCTCTCTCTGACTAAATGGTGAACAACTCATGTGTCCTTGTCATGTGACGATAAGCTCCACTATCCAAGAACCAAGAACTATAGGAATTTATGCCAGAAAGATAAGAGATTAAAAATAACTCCTTCTTGAACTTCTTAGCAAACTCGTTGACTTGAGTTTCTGTAGATGATGCTACCCACCGAGACTTACTCTTCCCTTTCTTATGTTCCAGACACTGGGAATTATCGAGGCCACTCTTATGGCCCACACAAAGCATTTCACTTTGCTTAGATCCTTCTTCTTTCTAGCATGTGGATTTGACTATCCACTTGTATTACCCTTGCTCCTCCTTACCTTACTAGAAAGGACCAGATTCTCATCATCACCATCATGTTGGTCTGCCAACGATTCCTCCTGAATCTCCCCCTAGATGAAATCATCCCATAGCTTGTCAAACCTGGGAAGTGTCTCCCATGCTACAATGCCCTTGATGAATGGGGCCCATGGCTCAGAGAAACCATTCAGGGTCGTCCTCACCAACTCCTCATCTATCACAACTTCCCCAAAAACTACCAACTGATCACATACCTGAGTGATCATGGTGAGATAATGGGCCAATGTATATGATCTGTTCATCTTGGTGTCTCTGAACTTTTCCCTCAACACCATATTCCTATTTGTATTGCTACTCTGAAAAAAGGTTCGTTAGAGCTACAAACATCTCCCTAGATGACTTCTTCTCAGATATGTGAGGAAATAAATGATCCTTCACCACATCTAACATAATCCTCCTAGCTTTCACGTCCTTCAACTCATGGGCGGTCAGGTCCTTTGGATTCATCGGTGGGGTCACCTTTGTGTTAACAAACTACCACAATCCATTCTCCATGAGAACCAATGTGACCCTCACCTTCCAAGGGATGAATTTATATGCACCTTCCAGCCCATCCTCAAACTTCAAACTTGTTGTGACCATCTCCAAATTAGAAATATTACAGAGAACAAAAATTGTTGAAAATGTGCCTAGTCCTTCAAGCAAAAAAACTGAATAATTTTGTGCTTAGCACAAAACTAATCTTTGGCTGCCCGGATCCCTGCTCAAAACCCACTTCCCAGACTCTACTGCTTGCTACCTAGACCTTTTCTTGTTGCTCAAACTCTATCTGAAGCTTCCTACAACCTTCTGTTGTTGCTCATGACTTATCTAGGGATACCCAAGCTCTTTGCTCATTGCTCGATGGACCTGACCCTGCCTTCGTTTGTCTTTGTGGCTTCCTGTGTGTACTTCTGCATTGTGTGGTGGCCCTGTGACCTTGTTGGTGGTTCTGCTAGTTCACGGCTCTTCTTGCTTGTGGCTCTGTTGTAGGCTAGCAGCTGGCTGTCGACTGATGGATGGCTGCGACTAGCGGTGGCGACTAAGCCCTGGTGGCTCATCCCTTCAATTATCGGCGAGCGTTTCACCCGCAACCTCCGCCTCTACCTTCACCCTACTACAAGAGTCTCTCGTGGATCCTTCTGTATTGGCAGCTACCAGCTGCAACCACTAATTCTTTGTCTCCGCGCCCAACTCTCTCCATCGCTCGACTCTCCTCTACCGCAACTTCACTTGCCGTCCGCTCACACTACTCCAACTCACAACCTCCAACTCCATGACCAAAACACATCATTTATTAAGTACCTAAATAGATATGAAGATACATCTCAAAATAAACCCACAATATTAACAATAGGAATATATGAAAACCACACTTTATTATATCAAGACTCTTGAGGTAGGGAAACACCATACAATGAATCCTATTATGGAAGGGATCCTCTCCTGTTCACTTTCCTCTTTGAGGGGGAATCCTCCTATTGAGGTACCACTCCAAATACAATACTCCTCTTTATATCCCATTACATTGCTTGAACCCCTTTATATAATGCTACCAACCACCTAAGAACATTCTATAGGAGCAACCTTTTAGAAGTATAATCTTCTAGTAAGTCCTCTTACATTTATTATATCTAACTACCACAGTGGGCCTTATTTAATACTATAGTGGACCTATTCCACCTTATATTGAATGGCCTCCATTATTATCACTATGGGCCCTCTAGGCCCCCCACTACCTCTCTAGCTACCTAACATTCCATCCCCCTTATGAAAGCGTTGTCCTCAACGCTTGCTATGAGAGTGTACAACCATATACCAGGGTCCCATGGATAAGCGTGGACCATAGTTATGAAGTAGACTAGATAACTAGGGTCCCATGTAGGAATGCGAGCCACCATGCTGAAGTAGTCCAACTGTCACTGTAAACTGGGGTCCCGTGTCCAAGTGATCACGTGAACTCCACGTTGAAGATATCAAAACACCATAGCCAACTGAAAATGATGCTCCAAAGAGTGACATTGGTCAAGTGGATGAAAATATATAGAACTGGCTAAAAATTGATCCATTACTACTGGAGAATAATAAAAATGAAGAAGTGTGTGCATAGAGAGCTCTTGTCTGCTCTCCAGGATGTGCTCTACAGAAGGTGGAGTAAAGTCATCAAATAGAATATGAAAATGGTTTTCATCCCAGAAATGACAACTATCCATATACCAATCATAACAAGCATCCTCAAAATTATTCCAAACATGTGTTTCTTGATTATATTCATCCCCGATGTCCTATATAATGTATTTCTCTTGCATTTAAAGTGTGATCACTTGAATATTTTGAGCACTTGTCTCAAGGGCTTCAATCTTCCGTTTAATTTCCATGAGAATTCGAATATCCATTGGAAATACCACATATAATATACCAAAAAAAATACATTAAAATTATCTATCCAATAGCAGTGACCTGGTAGCAATCTATGCACCCTATGAAAAGTTATGAACTTTGCAGTCCCACCGCCGTCACGAAACCCCCCTGCAAAATGGATGATTTTAAATCAACGATATCTTCATTTCCAAAGCTCCGATTTAGATGATTTTTTTTTTTTTGAAATTGGGTGAAATTGTGAGAGGAACTTAGATATGCAATTTTTTTTGGAAAATTCAGCCCCAACTATTATAGAAATCAGAAAAATCACGCGACCGTCCATGGAAAAAACCCTGCAAAATATCATATTTTAAAACTTCAATAACTTTACTTCGCAAGCTCCGTTTCAGACGATTTTTTTTTTTTTAAATTGGGTGTTATTCTGAGAGGAACTCAGATATACAACCAATTTCTACAAATTTTGCACATAAATACACATAAATGATCCATAATGTCGCGGTCCTATTTGGATTCTTTGAAAAAAAACTACAAAAATATAAACAATATTGCCCACAATTCCTGCCAAGGAAAATGCTCTAATACCACTTTTTAAGTACTTGAATAGATATGAATACAAATCTCAAAATAAACCCACAATATCAACAAGAAGAATATATGAAAACCACACTTTATTATATCAAAACTCTTGAGGTAGGGCAACACCATATAATGGATCCTATTATGGAAGGGATCCTCTCCTGTTCACTTGTCTCTTCGAGGGGGCATCCTCCTATTGAGATACTGATCCAAATACAATACTTCTCTTCATATCCCATGACATTTCTTGAACGACTTTATATAATTCTACCAACCATCTAAGAACATTCTAGAGGAGGAACCTTCTAGAAGTATAATCTTCTAGTAAGTCCTCTTACATTTATTATATCTAACTACCATAGTGGGCCTTATTTAATACTATAGTGGACCTAGTCCACCTTACATTGAATGAACTCCACTATTATCACTATGGGACCTCTAGCTCCCCCACTACCTCTCTAGCTACCTAACATCGTTTTCCCTCTCAAAAACTCGACCTCTCTCTTCAACTACTAGATCGTACGATCGTACGACCCATACGACGATCATACGTTGTACCTTTTTTATTTTTATTTTTATTTTTCTCTATTTTACCCTACAGACCTATAGTAAAAATTTCCTACGCTGCAAAATCACGTTCTGTGTACAAAATGACTTCCTTTTTAGAGATAAAGCTCTGATACCATGTTAAATTTCGGCAACCCAACACCTGGCAATTTACTTCCTAGAAAATCCTTATTGTAACAAACTTATTAAGCATATTTTACAGAATAAAATCACAACTGGCTTTTAATGATATAAATAAATAAATCAACAGAAGCACAACAAGGAAACCATACAGATTTGCACACGTAAGTTTATGGGTAAATACCCCTAGAAAAATCCCTAAGAGAAAACTAGTATTGTGTTATTTTTATTAAGATAAAATATGGGCTCCTGTCCTAGGATAATGGCCCACCCGAGGAAGATACAAAACATTAAATAGCCTAGCCTAACACACCTCAAGATTTGTCCTTCGATCTCGCTATCTGCTACTTCCTTTTCTACCCCTTTGATATTTTCTCCAGACCTTGCCTATGCACACTTGGATGAACGTATTTCTCCACCCAATCAATGAGATCTCACTATCTCACTCTGTGTGTCTCATCCTCTCACTTATGCTACCTTTTATAATATTGAGTTTACCCTAAATCCAAAACCCTAGATCTCCAAAGTGATCAATGGATGAGATTATATCTCACCTTCACTTTATGATTTAATGGCTAGGATTTAATTTAACTTAGTAATGTCAAATACTTAGGCATTTGACTTAAGTTAAACTCCATTAATTACACAAGTACATTCACTTTAATAAGAACTTTATTAAAGTGAATCCCTTAAGTCCCGAGAGGTATTAAGGATGACTTTCACATGTTAGACACAAAATCGATGTGGAAGTACTTGTCTGATGTTACAAACATCAACACTTCAACGATAATCACAACTAGATTAAATAAGGTGCTCAATATTTTCAAAAGTTTTTCAAGGTGATTAATAAACAAAAAAATGCTAGGCAAGAATATTAATCTTTAGGAGATCCATTCAATCAATAGGATTCTACAATTTTCATTCTTCGAAAACTGGATTTATTTTAAATATACGAGAATGCCCATTTAGTTTCAAAATACTACCTCTCAAGCATGGCAAAGTGTATTAGAAAATGTTAGGAGAAAACTCAATTAGTGGGGATTGCAATGGTTAAATCCACTAGGGAGAAAAATACTGATATTGTTAGTCCTTTAAACCTTCTCGATTTTCCAATGCTCAACTATGTTGGCTCTAGTAGGAGTTATGCAACAAATAGGCAAGGAAATACGAATTTTTTTTTGGCAATGGGGAAAGTCTAACTCCAAAAAATTTCATCTAATAAATTGGAAAGTGGTTAGAGAATCAAGAGATAGAAGGGGCCTTGGGATTAGAGATCCATCTATCATAAATATGGTTATAGAAAAAAAGAAATTCAACTATACAACTGTACAATTTAGAAATTGTAGCCATTAGAATTATATGAACAACCACCAAGACTATATAGACATCACTAAGGAGTTCTTGAACATAAATTTGGACCTGTACAACAGATTTAATAGTTTTTCTGTGCAATTTGTTTAATTTTTTAACAATTCAGATGATTTTGGAGCATATTGGATTTGTTCTTACATGTATTGTTGTTCATATTCATAGATCTGTAAGTTTTAGTTGCTGATTTATTGTTTTTCAGCAGATCCAAGGAGAAATTGGTTGTTTTGGAGTTGTTTGAGAGTAGATACGTGGTTTATTAGGCTTTTTTTTAGTATATTTGGAAAAATTTGTGTGTTTTTGGGCCAATTTATTAGAAAATTTCTACTTTTTAGTGATATGTAGTTCCGACAATAGTTTAGAGCAAGTATCTCAGTGTTCTTACTCTAGGATTGCAGATTGAGGGAGGGAAAAACAAGTATTTGCAATGTGTTACTTTGTTTCAATGTGTATTTATGCATTTTCTACTTGTACCAATAGCCTTTTTACCTAACATCTTGCAGGTGGCTAGAGGTTCTATGGAAAAAAATACAATACATGGAAGCAACGTATGTTGACCATATTTGAGTATAGGTGCTTAGCTATTATCGTCCTAGGTAACGATACCTGACCACAAGTTATGGGTAGAGACCGAGACAAGTTTGATGAGTGAGAAATAGAAGTAGCAATGTTACTTAATTTGTCTATGATGGATGAAATTCTTCCTTAGTTCTAGAGATGGAATACTATAACATAGATTTGGAAGCATTTGAAAGAGTTACATGATTCTTTAGAGAAGGGAAAAGCCTTCTTCTTGAAGAATATGTTGTTTCGATCACAATGTACGTGAGTGCATCATTAAAGGAGAACTTACTCAAGATCAAGCATATCATAGAATTGTTGATTAAGGTTGGTTGTCATTGATGTCAACCCTTGAAGAAATCCCCGCATCACAAAGGTTTGGGTAATAGACACTGTTATCGCAAAGTTTGTAGTTAGGAGTAAAGGCTATAAGGTAGAGGGCCAAACTGGCATAACAGGAACCTATCCCACCCAATGTCACCATGATGAGTAGGTTCTTTCTCTTTAGGGAGGCTAGGCCCAAGGGAGATGTCCCCGGTGACCTAGGGTTTTGAAAGGGCAAAGGGTAATAGGACAAGGACAAGTTCCCCCTTTCACAGATCACCACCAATAAGATAGTCCCGGCTAAACAACCAATAATAAAGTATAACCAAAGAAAAGAAAAGCACCGGCTTGAGACAACACAACATGGAGACTGATATGTGAAATCTTTGATTAGTACTTCATATATATTAAAGACTATCTGGTATTCAATATGAGCAATTTAAAAGTAAATGTTGACGAAGTCAATGTTTACAAAATAGCAATAGCAGTAATGTCACTTCACCAAAAAATACTAGAATGATACAACATTCAATACAACAAATCACTTCTTAACTCAATTAATGCCTTCAACAATCATTCAATTTCTCATAGAGTAAAACATTGTTGCATTGAGATGAAATAACCAAGACTTCTGTCAACAACTTAAGGTTAGTAGGTTAGGGTTAGTGCAGTTAGGGTTTTAAATTCAAGTTTTGAGAGTTTTTGGATCAAAGTCTTACTTCAACGCTAGAGGTCTTGGGATCAGTGCCTTAGGGTAGAATGGAGTCAATAAGTGAAGGACACACAGGTTGAAGGAGATGAGATTTCAAAGGAATATAGGGAAACATTTCAAGGAGCTGCTAAAGCAGGGCCTCAAAGACAAAACCCTAGGGGAGAGAGGCTCACTTCGGTGTTGCAAAAGCAAGGCCTCATGCTCTCTCCTCCTTCTCGACAAACAACTAGCTCAAATGAAGCGCAAAATCAAGATGAGAAGGCTTAATGAGGGAGAGTGTTGCTACAACAAGGCTCTTTCATCAAACCCTAAAGGAAAAATGACCCTAAGTGTAGATAACCTAGGTCTGGGACATCTTCCTCCTCTTGGATTCTAAAAGGTACGACTAGCACAGGGGAAAGAAAAACAATGAGTGTTGCTACGACTAGGCTCTCTTCCTCTCTTTCAATGGTTGAAGGTTTCTCTATCAGGGGACATGAGACAAGGAACTACTTATGTGCTTGTTGTTATAACCCTAATTTGCACCATACATGCTTACCTGGCATCAGGCCAACTCATAGCCCTTCTTTGCCAAGCCACTACTGAACAACTCTTCTAAAAAACTCCATTTTTAAAAGTCCACGCTAGCTGACCCACTACAGCCCATGTGGATCTACAGTGTCCATGCTAGTTGGCCCACTACAACCCGCGTGGACCTACAGAAGCATGAAAAAAGGAAATTTGCCGACGGAACACACAACTTTGGGTGAGTTAATTGAACCTTTCGTCCATGCATGGACGAGGGTTCGCCCAAATACCTAGCTTCTTCTAGCCTATAAAAGAAGGGTTAGGGGTCCTATTTGGAGGAGGAGAATAATAGTAAAGAAACTCTACCCAATTGCACATTCCCATTGTCCCAACCCTTTAGCCATCCTTGTGCAAAGAGAGATACAGAGCAAAGAAGTTGGAGGACATTTGAAGAGGAGCCCAGGATCAGGTTCACGGAGCGGTGGTCGGTCTCGACATTGTAAGTTGATTCATTAAAGTTAATAATAAAGAAATGCTTTTCCCATCCCACTATATGAGTTCTTCATAGTTTAGTGAATATATGTTTAAATCTCTAACCCATTAATCTGTAGAACAAATGCATGTAGAGTTTGTTGCTTGTTTTGTACGTAGGTCAGTCTTAGGAGGATAGCTTCTAACAAGCGATCAAGCATGAAGAAGGATCGACATTGAACATCCGTAACAAGGTATGTTCGTTTAACCATGTATTTGCTTTAGGAATGGGGATTGAGTCTGGGACAACGGTAGAAAGTATGATTCTTTCGGTCTTATCTGCATGCATAATATAACCCTAAATGCTAGTCCATAGGGAGATTTCCCACCACAACAAAATTGGCGACCATACTGGGGAAGTCTCTAGGGTTCCTAGGAATATTTTTAGGTATTTTTAAAAGACTGGTTTTCTTACCTGTTTTTGAAGTTTCTGCAAAGTCTGAGCTAACAGAGATTCTGGTCTTCCATACCAGCTATCTCTGTTTCTTTGCTTGACTGTATTTTTTTCTAGACCCATAGAGGTACACGCGACCTGCATAAGGTCTATACGTGTGTACCCACGCCCTACTTTCTTATAGCCCGGATGTAAACGCTAGCTTAAGAAGTAATAGTAGCATGTATGATTCCAGAAAGTTTTTGAGGCAGTCATCCTCTTCCCTGTCAGAATCAGTCATTCTCAGGGGTTTTCTGGAACTCTTTCTAGTCTTTGTTGTTTGCAGTCTATAGCTTAGGGTTCACCTCAGATTGGTTTGTTCTACGAATTTTTCCTTACATTG
>ML784684.1:369936-384473 GCA_009831015.1 Picea engelmannii | reverse complement strand
AGGAGGATAAATCCCAAGTTTCTCCCTCTGATAGAAAAGGAAATCAAAAAAATGTACGATGCCAAAATCATAGTCCCGTTGCGTTTTTCCAAATGGGTCTCTAATTTGGTCCCTACACGTAAGAAATCTGGGGAAATCAGACTCTGAATAGATTTCCAAAATTTGAATAAGGTCTCCCTGAAGGACAATTACCCCTTGCCCAAAATGGACCACATCCTGCAAAGGGTGGTCGAATCCAGTCGAATTTCTCTGCTGGACGGGTTCTCGGGTTATAATCAGGTCCTAGTTCACTTGGATGACCAAGACAAAACCGCTTTCACCACACCATGGGGCACTTTCATGTATGTGAAAATGCCTTTTGGTCTAATGAACGCAGAAGCCACATTTCAGAGAGTGATGGATATCGCCTTCATGGAAGAATCGGGTAAGTTTATTGTCGTCTATTTAGATGATGTAACTGTGTTTTCCCGATCTGATGATGAACACCTGCGACACCTCAGACGATTCTTCGAGAAATGTAGAAGGTTTGGGATTTCTTTAAATCTTAAGAAAAGCCTCTTCAGGCTAGAGGAAGGCAAACTTCTAGGACACATCATCTCCAAGGATGGAATCAAAATAGACCCCAGCAGAATCGAGGCCATACAAAAATTAGAACACCCAAGAAACCTTAAAGAACTACAATCTTTCATTGGGAGAATAAACTTTCTACGAAGATTCATTCCCAATCTAGCCGAGCTCCTTAGAAAAATTACAAATATGCTAAAAAAGGATGTGAAAATAAAATGGTACTCTGAGTCCAGACAGTCGTTTGAACAAGTCAAATGAGCACTCACAGAGGCCCTGGTCTTAATCAGTCATGATTTTACCAAGGATTTCTATCTTTTTTCTTTTGCTTCCGAACACACTATAGCAACGGTATTACTACAAAAGAACAACGAAGGGTATGAACAACCCATAGCTTTCTTTAGTAAAGTGTTAAGAGACGCTGCTCTGAATTACAAGATAATGGAGAAACAAGCTTTTGCCTTGGTAAAAGCCATAAAAGACTTTAGAGTCTACATTCTTCATTCCCACACCATAGCTTATGTTCCGAATGCGGTAGTAAGAGACATTTTGACCCAGGACAACCCCGATGGAAGAAGGGGAAAATGGATTGCTGTCATTTTAGAATACGATATAGAGATTAAGCCTACAAAACTAATCAAGGGTCAAGGCCTAGCAAAATTAATGGCTGAATCAAATTTCCATGCTCTTGACATTAATTTTTTAGCTGCAGCAGATGAACAGGGTGAGATGGCGACTCCAAGTGTGAGAGAGGTATTTCTAAACTCTCCATGGTATGCCGACCTTATATTCGTTTTACAAAATTTACAAGCTCCCCCTGGTTTGACTAAGACTAAAGCTAGATTTTTAAAGTTGAAAGCCTTAAAATTCTGTATTCTAGAAGGCAATTTGTATTGGAAAGATCCTGAAGGCATTCTGTTAAATTGTTTATTGAAAGATGAAGCTGACAAAGTGTTACAAGAATTTCATGCAGGAGAATGTGGTGGCCATCTAAAATGGAAGGTCACAGCCAACAAAATACTCAGAGATGGATTCTATTGGCCCACCCTATTCGCCGATGTACATCATAAAGTTACTGCATGTCATCAATGTCAGCTGTTTGAAGGCAAAAGGAAACTCCTTCCTCTCCCTCTGAAACCGATCTCAATTGAAGCCCCTTTCCAGCAATGGGGACTAGACTTCATTGGAGAAATACACTCCCCTTCTTCAGGCCAGCACAGGTGGATTCTCACTGCCACCGATTATTTTACCAAATGGATCGAATCAATACCAAGCAGGCAAGCCACTGACTCTGTTATTATCAAATTCCTTGAAAACAATATCTTGTCTCGCTTTGGTTGTCCTAGAAAGATTATAACTGACAATGCAACTGCTTTTCGGTCGAAGAAGCTCATAGATTTCTGCAACCAATATCACATTGGTTTGGGACATTCCACAACCTACTACCCTCAGGGGAATGGTTTGGAAGAATCTTCAAACAAAACCTTGGTAAATATCATCAAGAAAACATTGCAGGAAAACAAGAAATCGTGGCATAACAAGTTGGTGGTCGCATTATGGGCTGACAGACTGACCACCAAAAGGTCAATCGGTATGTCACCATACCAGTTGGTCTATGGAATAGAGGCAGTTTTCCCCACTTCCTTAGGAGTCCCTGTCATGAAGTTGCTTCAATATGTGCAAGCTGAGCCAAATGTCTCACAAAGAAGGATCAACCAGATGATCCATTTACAACAATCTAGAGAAGAAGTTTTCAACAAGACTCATGTAATCCAAAAAAACATCAAGAATATCTTTGACAAAAGAACAAAGGAGGATGATTTTGAGCTAGGAGATTTGGTGCTGAGGTGGGACACCAGAAATGAAGACAAGGGAAAGCATGGAAAATTTGACAATCTGTGGAGAGGTCCATACATGATTCAAGCATTCAGGGGGAACAATGCTTTCTTGCTAAACAACGCTGATGGGACAGATCTTCCAGGAGGACCTGTAAATGGCAGAATGCTGAAGCATTACGTGCAGCCTCAGTAGAAGCTCGAGTTCTACTCACCATTGTACATACCATTTTATTTTTCACCTGCATTTTCTGAGCGAATAACATTAGTCAGTTGGTTGAAGCCCGAAGAGAAGGCCCTAAGCCGCTGACCACTGTTCTTCCAATTTTTGAGAATAAAGTCAATCAATCAACCAAGGCTACTAGGCAGAAGTTTTCAGAATGAAAGGAACCAGGATTCTTGGCACTTCACATGGAAAGTAGCATCCCCAGGTGGAGCCGCTGTTATCACCCTATAAGTTATAAGATCAACTGGTGACTGGGATATTATCTGTCTCTAGTGTTTTTTTTGACAAATGATTTTTCATTCTGCAAATAATTTGAAAAAGAAAGAAAAATAAAAAAGAAAAGAAAAAAAAAGGGAAAAAGAAAAAAGAAAAGAAAAAGAAAAAAGAAAAGAAAAAGAAAAAGAAAAGAAAAGGAAAGAAAAGAGGGCATAAAAGAATTTCAATAAAAGCCCCATGCAATAATAGTAACTTGGTCCATACCCTTCAAGCATGGCCAAGTTCTTTTTTAATTTTGATGTTGATAGGGTAGTGAATGAATTTGGCTAAACAGTTTAATCTTAGCCAAAGTGTCTAGATAGATTAGTGAATAAATCTGGCCAGACTGTCTAATCTTGGTCAGATAGCCCCAGGGTAGAGTAAATTCTTAAACCAACAGTATAATCTGGGTTAATTGTCATAGGAAGATAGGTTAGAATGTAGGCTAGTTGCTTTGCTGCTTCATTTCAATAAGAACCAGTTTGATGTAAATGTTGCACCATGTTTTCAGATGCTTAAAAAGATCGTTTGCCTAACCCCTTGGTGGTGTCTACTTGGAAAACCTTGGAAAAACCCATAAAAAGCATTTATCCTAAGTTTTTCCCACGGTGCATGTGTTTTCCACCCCCCACTTAATCCCCTTGCACATATCAATGGTCCCGAACGTGGCGCCCAGATCTATGGTGGACAGAGCATTCTGGAGCCCCCCCGACCGTTCTGCTTTTAATCGGGGGGGGTCCGAAATCGATGATAAGACTCACACTCATCTGAACGGCTCAAGATTGAGCCCTCAAATCAAAGGTCAATATTGGATTTCGAACCCCCCATCCATTTTGCCTTTAATGGAGGGGGGGGGGTCCAGAATGAGTGATGAACAGAGCGCAGAGATCTGCGGCTCAGAAACATGCGCGCAGATCAACGACCCAAAATGGATTTCAGACCCCCCTGGATGATCTGCTTTTAATCGAAGGGGGGGGGGATCCGGAATGGAATTTTCCCTCTGGCGGGCACCTCTTTGTACGTGGCATCATTTTAATGGCCACAAGTTCCATCACCGCCTGCTGTTTGACTTACCATTGTCACCACTGGACGTCACCTTCCACTTTTCCCAAGTTAGTCACGTCCCATAACTGTTGTCAGTCCCTACCCCCCTTTCGTTCATGGAAAGCCCCTTACTATGACTTTTACCTCCAATCGATTGCCTGGATGTCACCCATCCATATCCCTCAGCCACCGTCACCCCCCATCTCATCCTCAAGTGATCTGTTGGCCATTTATTACTGGATAACCTATCCGTTATCCAACTGACCTGTCTCCCGCGCCCAACCGACCCCCGTTTAAATAAAACTACCGTTATTCCCCTTACTTTCGCTATTCATCCATCGCACCAAAGAAATTCACCGCTTACTCCTCCGTTACAGTCCGTTGTCCTCATCCACATTTAGTTTCCCCCACTAATGTTGTGTTTTATTGCAGGTACTGTTGCAGAAATGGCGCCAAAATCCAAACAAGCAGAAGGAGAGGAGAATCCATTTCTCCCGCCTCCTGTCGACCTAGACATGATCCCACTGGTCGACAAAGACCTATTAATCGCGGATACTAAATGCGATTTTGATTTCTCAGACCTCCAGTCATGGCTCAGGGAAGTTTTCCTGGACCAGAGTGATGAAATTGGACTCTGGGAGTCCAATTTACCCCTCTACCTCTTCCCTTAGATCCACCATTTTCCCGAGTTCACTCTCAAGTGTCAAGCTCACTATATTCCCGAACAAAGAGCCATCATCTCCTCGTCCGGAGAAATCCTGTTTCTCATCACGCCCGAATCCATAGACCAGATGATGCAAATCCCCCGAGCCGACTCTACGTCCCCCTTCAACCTAAAAATTCTCACAGAATTATACTAGAAAATGACCTTCCCCCAAAGAGCTCAAATATTCGAGCTTTTCCTTCCCCCATACGCTCAATTCCCCTCCACAAATCCTCCTTATCCGTCCTCCATGTTCTCCACTAAGGGAAACCAGGTTATTTCATCCCTTTGTGCTTTGTTAGGATACTATTCTGATCAGTGGGTGGATGAACCCATTCTGGGTTTTCTATCCATCTTCTCTACCGACGAAAATCCCACCACCCAGTTTGATTTCAGCACATTCTTGGCAGACAATATTCACGGGCAATTCATGAATTTCGGCACTGAAGGCATGTTTAGATACTCATCGGTACTAGCATACTTGTTCGTCTTCTTCTAGGCGGATAAATTTGGCTTTTCCATGCAGAAGATGGATGGAGATGGTAAACCTCAGGTAGTCACATCATGGACCTCCTTGCTCAAGCACAACTCCACGGATTTCAGTTTCAAGGAGTTCATCAACCAATTCTACCACCCTGTGGTAAGTACGTTAGGCGGTAGGCCCGAGCCTCGGATAAACGATGAAGTTCAGAGGATCCTGCACCTCTCGGACAACACAAAGACCGGGGATTGGTATCTGTATCAAGATTACATAGAGATCAGAGTATACGGGTGCGAGTTGGCACCGTATAAGCTGCCCAAGTATCTGCCTGTCAGGATTTTTTCTTTGGAATACATAAGGCAGATTATAAATTCTGATGACATCCACTTTGTGTCATTGAAGAAAAAGCAACAACTTAGAATCAAGGAGCAGATTGGCTACTTCATCTGCAACAATCGTGGCGCTGGGGAAGAAGTGGACAAGATGCTGAGGGAGATGAAGTTCGCCATGAGTTTCCCGTGGCATTATGATCCTTGTGGGATCATCTCAGGGATGAGGGTCAAGAACAAAAACATTCCATATATTCATGAGCCCAGGCCTACAATTGAAAGATTTTCAAATCAAACAGTGTGGGAGCCCAACACATTGGTAGAAGTAGAACAACAAGGTCCCCCTGCCACTGTGTCACCAACGACCACGCCACAGGTCCCAAAAGAGAGAAGCCCAAGGTAAGATTTGTCTCCGCCTGTCACTGAGGTATCTTCCGAGCAATTCCAGCTGCATACCAAGAGGCCTAATACTGCTACAGCTCCTGGCCCGACCAGGGAAAAAGAAGCCCCGTCTACCACAGTGACCAAAGTTGGTATTCCACCCTTCGGTTCGAGCCTCCATAAGGCCATAACCTCAGTAGTGATGGAGAAATATACAGATCCTCCATTGACCACCCAGCCAGGCAAGGGGGGACCGAAGCTGAGTATCTTCGAGAAGTATGAGCTGATAAAGAAAAAGAACCAGACCCTTACCAGCAGTACTTGCGCTCAGTTTTGGAAGAAGACGTCGACTGTACAACATAGGTTGCTGTCTGCATTTGACACAGAAAAGGGCATAATGCATATGGCCTTCCTCCAGGCACAGGTACCAGACCCCAAGGCGATCAATGATTATAAAAGGGCCACCTTCTAATTCCAGACGAAGGACGTGGATCCGGCCGATCAAATGGATCTGCACAAGCAGACAGGGGAAATGGTTTTATACACTCTGGCACATGTTTCTACTGCTGCGTCGAAATTGCAGGTGTCCCTGAACAATGTTCAAACACAATTAAAGATGGAGAAGATATCGTCCTTTGCCAAGGACAATAGGATCAAGACTTTGGAGGAACTGGTCCTCAAGATCGGTTATGATCCTTCGAACGTCAAAGCAGCGGAGGAAATGACAAAGAAGAAAAATGCTAACATAGCCTCCTTGAGAAAACAACTGAAACTCCCTCCCACAGAGGATTCGCAGGCGAAGGAGATAGCAGAGAAAGAAGGAGAGAAAGATGAGATGCTAAGGCTGCTCATGGAGCATAATGCACAGCTTAAAGAAATGGAGGCTGAGATGGAAAAGTTATTAAAAGAGAAAGAGCAACTGAAAACAATGGAAGTCATTCCATTGAGTGCTATCCCAATTTCAGGAGCGAGCACAACGTCAGTGACAGAAATCCCATCCGCGACTCCATTGACATCACAGGAGAAGACAACTGACCTGGCTAAGTCCATGGAAAAGATGAACCTGCAGGAAACATAGATCAACAGGCTTAAAAAGGAATTTGAGGACCTTAAGGAACTCAAAACTTCCTTCCAGACCAGCCTCTCCAAGGAAAAGCAGGTGACAGAGCAGCTCAAGCAGGAGCTACAGCAGCTCTGGAAGCAAACAGTGGCAGGGAAGACTTTGGCTGAGGTTAAAGAGAATGTATGGACATACATCACTAGTCCATAAACGAGATATGGCCCATGATCCAAATCATGTTTTAGCAGAATGAGTTGGTGCTGAGAAGCAAACAAGCCATTGAAAAGATTAGAGTAGAATTGGGAGACATTCCTGCACAGGCAAACGAGATCATCAAGTTCCTCAATTCTAAGACCAAGGAAGAGATGGAAGAACTGAAGATTGAAGACAGAACATAGACCATCCTTGAGGTCAAAAGAGTTTTGACTAAGAGAGGATTAATGCTTCAGTTGGAAGAAAAGGTTCAGGCCATGGACCTGGGAGTACAAAAATTCTTCAGTAAGATTGAAGCTCTCTAGAAGAAAGGTCTTCCTGGTCTGAAAGTGATCAATGATAAATTGATGACACTCCCGGACTACAAGAAAATATTAGCCAAAGTGGCTAAGGACATTTCAAAGTTTGCAGGAATACAAGGGAGCATCACCGGAAAGGCATTCCTGGATGCCCTTCAGTGGGACATCAATATCCAACACGAGATTCGATGCATATTCCTCACCAAGCCTACATTCGCCAAGTATACAGAAATGGACGAAGTGTATTGAAGACTGCTCAAAGTCAACGTGCCCAGTCATCTCGAATGGGAAGAGCTCTGTGATTTGATCGATACACTGTCCCGATCCAGTCAACTGCCCAATCAGATGAAGTCGTGCAGAAGCTTCATCAACGGCCCACCCATAAATCAACGTGCAGTTACACAACATCATCAAGCAGTTCCTAGATTTAGGAATTTTGTTAAGTTAGTTAGGCTAAAAATAGATTTAGCACGTCCTGGTCATTAATGACAGGATCTTTGTAATTTGAGTTATAAATACTTCACCTTTCGAAGTATTGAGGGTTGTTGATCTTCACACCCTGACGCTATCAGACTGTAATATTTTTTTTGAAGAGATCTTCCATTAATAAAAATGAGGCACTTTTACAGGATTCTTGCGTGTATTCACTGGTGATGTTTTCTCTCTAAGTTGAATGTTATTCTCGCTTTGTCATCATTTTGTTTCCTGAATCTAATCTTTAAGAGTAGCAAACGTTGCAGGATTTATCTCGTATACCCTGTTCTTGACTCGAAAGATTTTTATGTTTATCCTCTGGTGTTTTCAATAAAGAAATTCTTAACTGCTTCTTTGTTGAAATTATCTTTCTCATCTTTTCTGCTGTTCATCATTTAAGCTACTAAAAGATCCAGTGATTATATTATCTCGCCCTGTGAAAGTTTTCCCTTTACGTTTTTGGTTTGTATTTCATATTTTATTAAAACACAGACCCCATAGCCCAATGAATGTGTAGACTGTCTCAACCAATTCGAAAAAACACTTTGACAACGAAAACCAACCTATTTCTTTACCTAGCATAATATTAAAATTGGAAGCATAGCTAAATCATATAGAGAGATCCCTCTCTGAAGTTGGAAGGGCTAGATCCCAGCTTCAAAAGTGGTTGGATAAAGTTACCTTAGTAGATTTCTTCTGCTGTCAACCTCTACGAAATTTACCAAGTGCTAACAGGTAGTACCACTCAATCTACATTGAAGTATGAGGATGTAGTTGCATCCTTGTTATCCGAAGAGACGAGACGAAAAAGCATGGATGGTCACAACACATATGCTTTATTTGTAAGAGGGTGGTTTTTGCTATTTTTAGTGGATTTGTAAATTATTCCCGGATTAAGGGATTAGGATTTTGGTATCTACGGAATACCTAAAAAAATTGTATATATTGTATGGTGAATGGTGAAATTCGATATAATGAAAATAAGAAAGGTTTTCTCGGTTGAGGGTTTCCGGTGTAAAATCTCTGTGTACTCTGTGTATGAGCCATTGATTAATTTCTGTCTTGCTTAAGAATCTATATGCATTGCTTTACTTCACAAGTTTAAAACTTACATTTGGCACATCAGTAAAGATTGGTAATGTATTTCGGCCATCAGATGCTCTTCTGACCTCACACATTAGGGGGCATCTGTTATAACCCTAATTTGCACCATACATGCTTACCTGGCATCAAGCCATCTCATAGCCCTTCTTTGCCAAGTCACTACTGAACAACTCTTCGAAAAAACTCCATTTTTAAAATTCCACGTTAGCTGACCCACTACAGCCCGCCTGGATCTATAGTTTCCACGCTAGCTGGCCCACTACAACCCGCGTGGACCTACAGAAGCACAAAAAAAGGAAAGTTGCCGACGGAACACACAGCTTTGGGTGAGTTAACTAAACCTTCCGACCATGCATGGCCAAGGGTACGCCCAAATACCTAGCTTCTTCTAGCCTATAAAAGAAGGGTTAGGGGTCCTATTTAGAGGAGGAGAATAATAGTAAAGAAACTCTACCCAATTGCACATTCCCATTGTCCCAACCCTTTAGCCATCCTTGTGCAAAGAGAGATACAGAGAAAAGAAGTTGGAGGACATTTGAAGAGGAGCCCAGTATTAGGTTTTCGGAGCGGTGGCCGATCTCGACATTGTAAGTTGATTCATTAAAGTTAATAATAAAGAAATGCTTTTCCCATCCCACTATATGAGTTCTTCATAGTTTAGTGAATATATGTTTGAATCTCTAACCCATTAATTTGTAGAACAAATGCATGTAGAGTTTGTTGCTTGTTTTGTACGCAGGTCAGTCTTAGGAGGATAGCTGCTAACAAGCGATCAAGCATGAAGAAGGATTGACATCGAACATTCAGAACAAGGTATGTTCGTTTAACCATGTATTTTCTTAAAAGAAATGGGGATTAGGTCTGGGACGACAGTAGAAAGTAGGATTCTTTCGGTCTTATTTGCATGCATAATATAACCCTAAATGCTAGTCCGTAGGGGGATTTCCCACCACAACACTTGTCACCTAGGGTTTTGATTCAACAAATTTATAAGCAATATGGAATAAATTTAAACTACAAGCATTCAATAAGAAGTTTTACAGAAGAAACACTTACAATTCATGAAGAAATAACCATGCAAACCCTAGTTGTAACACCTTCCTTCAAGAGAAACACCATAAATGCCAAAAAATCTCTTCCTTCAACAAGTGAACATCACTTAGTTCAACCAAAAATCCCTAACAGGGCGCTAAAATCAGACCTCACAATGAGTGAGTGAATTTGTGATGATCAAAATGAGAGTCAAAACCCCCAATATATAGTGATCAATGACCTAAATTTACCTTTTAGGTCATAAAAAAGGCCGACAGGGCCATAATGTCAAAATCATACTGTTTTTACATTAAATGCTAAGTAAAATCCCTAATCAAGCAAAAGGTGAGACGTCAAGCCCCTTTGAGGGAGACACTATCCCTTTCTAGGGCCAGTGCAACATCCATAAGCCAAACGTTATCCCTCCTTGGGCTCTTCCAAACTGCCACACGTGCCAACCACCCTGTCCATCTGCCATATGCTCATGATGATGTCATAAGCTTCTTGGTGATGTCCTGGGTCATCTGGAGCCAACGTTCCACTACAAGTGGGTCAATCCCCTTAGGTCCAACTCAACCAAAGTGCCCCTGATGGAACGCCCTCTTCATATCCAGTGCAAAGGCCCTGATCCATCTCTATCCGGTCTCTTCCCCCTGATGGGGTCTCAACGTCCATCTGGTGGGCTCTTCAGCCCCATGGAGGTCCAAATTTGTAATCTCCCCATGTGTACCGGTCCAAATGGTACATGTTCATCGGGCATGGTCCTGCACATCAAAAGCTACACCCTCCATGGGCTCATCAGTCATAGGGATCACAACAATGTCAATCAAATCTCATCATCAATATTATTAAACATATGCATAAAAACCCTAGTACGTTAGTCAATAGCTCAAAGACATTACAAATACCTGCAATACAAGATTGGAGAAAAGGACAAGGCATCCTATTGGGCTAGTGTCCATAAGAAAAGGAAAGTTTCCAGGAATATCTCATCCAAGCCATGTAAGTGAGGTGATGTGGTTAGGGGATGTCCAAACATGTGGGTTCAGTGAGGGCCAAGGATGCACAAGTGCTACCTGTGGGTGCCTTTGTAGAAGGTGAGATGTACCTGTCATGGATGCATTTTTTCCAAGCCCATTCTTGCCCTTTATTGTTTTTCTTGCTTTGTTCTTTTATTTTATTTTCTTCTTCTTTTTCTTTTATTCAAGAAGTAACCAGGGGACACTGCCTTGGCATGGTGACTAGAGATAACATCGTTACCCACAAGTACTTTCACAGAGATGAGAAGGATGGATCATGATGAGACCCCCTTTCCCTTGGCCATGCAACCAAAGGTCACTGCCCTAGCATGGTAACTAGATGGTGGCAATGTCATACTGTTAGGTACCCATGGACCTAATAGGATGGCTTGTGATGAGACCCCCTATCCTTTGACTAGGTCCTTTTTTGTTATTTTCTGTGTCCCTCTTGTTTCTTGCTGAGAGGCTTTTTATTGCCTTCTTGGGGATCCTTGGGCGAAGCATCTCGAGGTTTTATTTCTTGGCTTTTGTCGTTTACCAACTGCTTTTACCTTCTGGGCCTTTAGCCCCTTCTTCCCACGAGATAAGGTGCCATCCTGTAAATAGGTCAACCCAATGCCTGGACAAGGGGAATGGGATAAATGAGCGGGAGATAAGATGAAATCGTGGTGTTATGATGGGAGCAGACGATGACTCTTCTGAAATTTCCCCAGTGGCAAAACAAAAACCTATGGGCACAGGCTTGCTAGGGCACCCTGTCAATTCCCCTAAGCATGGTCAAGTGGGAAAATGTAAGGTCCAAGTAGTTGTTAGAGATAAAAGGAATCAGATGCATATATTTAAAGGTTTTAATGATCAAAGGTGACACATACCATGATACCTGGACCAATTACCTCATGGAGAAAGAGCCTCTTTATATACATGACCAAGTCGATGGTGATGGATGCTACTACTGTTGACAAGATAAAGCTGATGGAAGGAGAAAAGGATGGGCCCTCAAGGGCCATGCTCAGGTCAATCCTGCTCTCGGTACTCCATGTCTAGGACCCGTGGGGCTTGAGACATGATCTCCTAGTTATCCATAAAAAACAGGGATAACATCTGGCTCCAACTCGAGGACATGTGCTCACCGTAGAGCGCATGAGAACCTCACCATCTCTGGCATAACCTGCAGACCTGCTCAATCTCGATAGGGGCATCAGTAACAAAAATGGGGCGGTAATGCCACCCCAACATACATATAGATATATATATATATATATATATATATATAAACTGAAAGAAAACAATCAATAATGCAAATGTGAAAGCAAACTAACATGAAATGCAAATGGTATAATACACAAATACAAAATGCCTACTTTCCTGTACTTACTTGTGAAATCAGGTCCCCCCAACTTGGTGGGGTTTGAGGAGGTGCCCGCTGATAGGTAAAGGGTGCCTTCTTCCCTCCAAAGTGGATAGGTAATATGAGTCGTCAACTGATTCCATTCCAACTTTGAAGGGTCCGAGCCATGATTGAGTGCTTCCCTTCACATTAGTTGACTCTCTTTTTTGGGTATCCCACATCCATACCATGTCTCCCTCCTTGTACTTTCTGACTTTGTATTTGGTCATTCCTTGGACAACCCTGGTGTATTGTGTTGAGGAAGGAGGGTGGGCTTCTGCTGTAAACACTTCCTATTGAGATGGGTGGATTTGTACGTCATCTTCATGTTTCTTTAATATCTTCACTGTCCCAATCTCTTTGTTCTTGAATTCATCTAGGAGTTGTTGGTATTCTTCTTTCTTTGGCCATTTGATCTGATCAAAGTCCTCTTCCATTGCAAAGGGAATATCTTCTGGAGAATAATTTTGAAGAGTTTGTATCATCTCATCTTGTGCTTTGTCATTATTGATGGGGTGAGTAATATCTTGCACATGGTCTCCGGTTATTGGCACAATGAGGAGACCACCTATTGTTCCATTCTTCAAAGGCAATTGCAAGAATGTGAGGTCCATCTCAAGGGTGCCACCCAACATTGCAACAAATTTCCTAGATAACAACATTCCCCACACATATGGGACATCAACTACCGCGATGTCAATGTGGACTATCTTCTCTGGGTACTCCTTCAAGCAAACCTCCACATTCTCAACCACCCCGTGTGTGGGTACGGGTTTAGATTCGAAGCCACATACATTTCTATAAGGCCGTGTGACCTTCAAACCCACTTGTCGCATGAATTTAAGTGACATCATGTTGGCACCAACACCTGTATCTAACATGCAATTGTTGAGGTTCTTGCCGTTCATTGCCAACTTCATGAAGAAAGGAGGGTTCTCACCATATTGGACCCTTAAGTGATCAACTTGAAACATAATAGGGGGGTCCATGGGTTCATCTGATCCCAAAAAGAAAGTGTCAAAGCGTTCCTTGATGGATGGGATTTTGATTGCTTCTCTCAGGGGGACGTTTACATGCATTTTTGATAATGCCCCTTCGAAGTCAAAGTTTAGGTCAACCTTAACAGCCTTGGATGTCTTGGGAAGAAGTATTTCCAGGGGTGGGGGCTTAGCGTGATCGGTAGCAGGTTGTTTCAAATTCTTTCTTCTGTACACCTGGAATTCTTGTTTCCTTAGCTTTTCTCGTGATTCCTGATCCAGGTTGTTTATTAACGCCATCCTTGTTGATCTGGCTACTTCTTTAATGGATTCCTGATGTTTTGCATTGGTGATATTTATTTGAGGAAACTCCATGAAACAATCCATGTTGTTGAATTGTTGATGGCCATTACTGTAAGGACACTCATGCTCCCAATGTGCTTCGCTGCATTCTAGGCACCAAGGATTTTCATCAACAACATTTGTAGGGGCCAAGTTGTTTGGAACTTCATGCTCATTCTTTGGTTTATAAAATTGGCCTCCCTTCTGGAATTTCCCTTTGTACGAGACCCTGGGTGCTTGGGTCTGAGATATTTCCAATTTGACAATCCTGCTCATCATTTCTTCTTGATTTTTCATGATACCATCCATGGAGGCTTGCAACTTGGCGATACTAGTACATAGATCTGAAGTAAGCTCAACATTGTGAACTATTTTTGGTTTGGTGTCTATTCACTCCCTTGGGTTAGCAAAAGGCTCAATCTTGGATGAAAGGAGGTTTCCCTCTATTTTAGTAGTGAGTTCTTGGGCTTCCTGAATGGACTGGGGGTTTTTATATTTGAGAAGATACCCTAGTTGGCCATTGAAAGATCTGATGTAAACATGGACGAGGTAGTCATCTTTCGGATGATGGCTTGTGGGAATCCTTTGCAACAAAGTTTCAAATCTAGTATGTGTTAACTCCCAAAATAGCACCATCATTTTGGTTGGGTTTTACGGTGGATAGCATGACTATTGATGGTTTCCTCAATTCATTGTTGAGCCTTCTAGCTACAAAATTTTAGTTTTTTGGTTTGACTTAAATTTGACACTTAAAATTGCAAGGAACTTTTAAATTTCTTCCTGAGCTCCAAATTAAGATCTGACAACACCAT
>ML784684.1:282515-333715 GCA_009831015.1 Picea engelmannii | reverse complement strand
AGGGGTGTTTTTCCACACAACCCTGCCTCCTTCGTCTTGGTTGTGAAATTCCTACATAATTTTCTTTGTTAAGTATTTGGGCATTTCGACACTGCAATATTATTCAGGATGAAGTATAACTCTGCAAGAGTTAAAGAGTATAGTGGTCTCGCCGACACCCTTATTTGGGACCTCTCCCATTAATTCCTCTCTTCACTCAGATCACCGTGGTACCTCTCATTTTAAGTTTTTTTTTTCCCCGGAACCCAACCCCCTTCCTAACACCCTTGTTTGTCACCTATCCCATTGGATTCCCCTTGTCTCCATGATCGTAGTGGTATATATCACTTATTATCCTTTTTTGAGTGGACCCCCTCCCCATCCTAGGAACCCTTACTTTCCAAATGGCCACCACTTATAACCAAGACCCATGGGACGAAATCACACAGAACAAGGAGACCATCCAAAAAATGTCTTCTAACTTTGATTATTTCCAGGACCAAGTTAGGAACAAATTTGCCAAAGTTGATGGCCGACTTGACAAATTCATGAGCAAATTTGACACCATCAATGCCACTCTCAACCAATTACTGACCCGATCCCAGCGCCCCCCACCCCTTCTCTAACTAACCCTCCCACTTAGATGGTGATGAATCCTCCCATACTATGGCCTTTCATTCCAACTCCTTTCATCGCAACCACCATCTTCGCTGAGTTGAGGTCAATAAAGTTGATTTCGTTGCACGACCTCACTGACTTCTATGCTCCCCAAACCCTCAAGCTAATTGGCTACATTAAGCATAAGAAAGTCATAATCCTTGTTGACAATGGCAATACCCATACTTTTATTCATCTTCGCACTTCCTAGGAAATCAATTTTATATCCGTGCAGTCAACAATTTTCAAATCATGATTGCCAATGAAAGTTCCATGAGATGTGGTGGGCATTGTGAAAATGTGTGCATACAAATTGGTCAGTACCACTTGAAATCGCATATGTTTTCTATCGACATGGGAGGTTGTGACATTGTGCTCGATGCTAAATGGTTACTCACTCTCGGCCCCATCCTCATGGACTTTAAGGACCTCACCATTTTTACACACCTATTTGTCACACTACCAAGTGTCACACTTTACCAAGCGTCACACTTTACCAAGCGTCACACTTAAGTGTTGCAATTTCATCATCATGTGGGAGTGTTTGTCATAATCCCTAGACATGTTGGAAGGGAAACCTATCATTTGGAGGTTGAAATACTATCTTTCATCTTGAGTTTTTGGCTTTTCTTGAGTATCATCACTCCCCTACCCATATAGAGAGAAGGATGAACCCTTTTCATCGCTCCTTGCCCAGTTATAGGGGAGTGATAGTCTTTCCCTATGCTAATTTCTGAAGGGGCAATGAAGTAGTTACAACCATCATGCCTTATTTTGAGAGGTGGTTTCCAGGAGGTTTCAATTGGTTAGAGGTTGGTTCGAGCTACCCTCTATCTAACGCAAGGTCAATCTTGTTTGTTCAACTAAATCCTCATTTGATCCTATCCTCTCCTAAAAATTATCCTATGGTTGTCATGTCTCAACTCCTATATAATGGAGGCCATTCTTGGGTGAAAGGGAATAATTTTAGAGTATCATACCTTTGGTCTTGTGACATTCAAAGTGTTGGAAAATAGAGCTTGGAGGAGCTTCTACAACATCGACATCAAGGTTGTAAATGATTCATTACTAATTGATTTCCATATAATATAACTTGGCCTATTCCCCTCATGCTTATATTGTTTAAAGTATGCATGTCTATTTTTGATTAGCTCAAAGTAGATAGGTCTATTTTTCCTAACAATATATTGTGGAAGAAAGAAGAATTGCTTTGATCCTTGCAGGACTTCTCTTACACCAAGAGCTTGGACATCAAGATCAAAGGATGGAGCAACGAGGAAAACCGACGGAAAAAAGGTAAGTTATCTACCTCATCCTCTCATATTTTTTTTCCATTCTGTTTGTGGGTATATAAAGTAGATATACTAGGGGGGAAATAGGAAACCATTTGTTACTTTATGTCTTAGATTAAAGGAGTCTTTATCCAAGGGGGGTTTCACTTGTCCATAGGGGAAACTTTTCCACAACATAAATTGGCGACTCCATAAGGGAATGATCATTTTGATATTTCCTTAGTGTTTTCTAGCCCTTTGAATTCTTGTTTGTTTCTTGATCCTTTTTATTGTATGCATCTTCTTTGATTTTTTCCCTTCCCTCATTGTCACTAGGAAGCTTATTGATTCAAGAACCCGACCCTTTATCAGATTTGGGCAAAATTTTGTTTTTTTTCACCAATTTCCATACTTCATCCCTCCCCAATAAGGGGGTACAAGGCGACAATATTTTAATTACCCCCGTCTCTCAGTGTCTTGGGGAGCGATGAAACCTTGATCATCACCTTGTCTGCAATTTTACAAGGGCGATAAGCCTCTTTATGAGTGGATTTTGGCCCTACCCTGTCTTTTTCTGTCAGTATTTTGTCTCATGTTGTACATTAGAGTCTTTTATACTTCATTAATATTTTGATTTCTTTTTAAATTGAGTGATTGCTATTCTTTCTGATTCCTTTTTAAATTTTCCTTCTCCTATTACCTTTGGGCATTCATACCTCTATCATTTTGATTATGAAACTTTTCAAACTTCCTTGTTTGCCTTTTGAATCTATTTTATTGATTTAAGAATTGGAATATGTTGTTTTAGGCCTCCTTTGATTGAGTACTTGCTTCTCTTTGCATACACATCAATCTTTCGTAGATTCATGAATTCATTGGCCTTATCACAACTCTTTCATTGATGTTCAATATTTCTTTGATCGGATTTAAAAGGTTCAGAAAGGGGTTTTCTCTTGATTTTCATTTTATTGTTTTTTGCGAGCATTGAAAGCTTGAGTTTTCTGTTTGCAAGTAACAAGTATTGAAGGCATCCTTGTAATTGGATTCTTTTACTTCATGTTAGCCTATCTGAGTGCTTGTTTTCTTCATCTTCTTTAGATTTGGGATCCTTTGCAAGTATCATTGAGCCCTTTAATTCTGATTGAAATAAAAATCAAAATAAGGTTATATTTTGAGTTTTTTCACTCTACTTTAACATGTGTAATTCTTGGATACACATTTTTTTTCCTCGAAAAAAAACGTAATTCTATTCATCCATAGAGAACCAAATTACATTCTATAGGTGCATGTAGAACATGCGAAGATAGATCCCAATGGGAAAAATAGATGGCAGAGATGCCATAAAGAAAAAGAAGAAATACTAACGCAAAATGATCCTCAAAATGGGCCGGTGAAGACCCCTCACAAGAGAATCCGAGAGAAGCAAACCCCCCCAAAATTCACTCCCAACAGATCTAGGAGGCTGGGAGGACCAGATCAAAGAGGTATGAAAACCTCATATCGGTAACCAAAAAGCAACAAAATCGATGGAGACCATGACCAACAAGTGACTAGAAACTACACGCCGTCCCAACAGGACCTCAAAGTGCCTAGATTCGCAACACCACATGCCCAAGACAAGACCTCAAAGATCTGGAACAATCCAAGTCAATTGGAGGAAAGGAGACTTCAATAACTGCCAAAAGGAGCCAGATCATGAGCATACATCAAACCCTGAACAATCAAAGAAACTCAAGAGAGGAACCGCATAAACGGAGTAGAAACAAGCGAAAAATCCAAGCCTCAATCCTAGATCCTCACTCCCATAGAGGAAGAACCATTCACCACTCGAGAAAACAATAGATATGAGAAAATAATCCCAGATGACGCCCCCCTGATGCACCACAAGAAGTCAGAAACTGAATAAAAGATGAGACTAGATATGGATCTAGGCACTAGGCCCTGAATTGAGCAAGTGGATGGCATAGGGAGAAGACACAGCTTCCCCAAAAGGAGTTGCCGCATAATGCCACAACCCTCCTACAAACAATGTAGAGCTCGATCTGTGCGAGTTGAAACAAGTGACGAGGAGAGGATCCACCTCGCTTGGATAAACCGGGAAGAAGAGTCTCTGGAAGGGAGAGAAATGTTGGGGAGAAGAAGAATCTGAGCGAGGGGGCCACAGGAAAAATCTCTCCCGAGCCGCAAGAGAGAAGGAGCGTGTGGTTTGCGGCCGGGGAAACCCTAGCTGTAGAACTCCATCCTTGGATAGACATTTTAAAGAGCTTGTCTTGCATTTTTTTTGGGATTTCAGGGATATTAATTTGTTAGTTTGGCATTTTAATTCTCTCCATTTGTTAAAGGAAAAGTGAAAGTTGCATGGTATTGGGAATTTATTTGCATGAAGAAGAAAAATAACTCTTCTCCTTTCCTCATATAGAATTCATTGAAACAAAGTCTTTGCATTTCATTCTTTCCGCATGATTTTGGAGTCAAGTCATAACATCATCAATTTCATCTTTGTACGCCCTATTGAGTAAACAAAAAACATTAAAAATTAACCAAGGCGCTTAATAAAATCAATTAGACATCTTTTATTTTATAGAACACCAAAAATAGTGTAAGGATAGGGCCTTTGGATTAGGGAGAAGTGAGTAAACTAGTGAAGGTTGCTAAACGAGACCATCTAATACTATAGAGAGAAAGAATCTAGTAGTAGAAATTGACGTTAGTCGGAAAATATCCTCTCACACATCACTCAAACACGAGCTCAAGCGAAGCGATCTGTTGTGATTTCCCTCTGTTCGCCTAGTGGGACTATTCCAAGTTTGGGGATTTGAAGAGTGGAAAGTCCTTAGGGTGACACCACTTCTTCTTAGTTTTGGGCCATGAATTTGTGTCCTAAATTCCCATGCCCATTTGCTAGTCTTGATTGTTGATTGTATCCCGCCGACCGTTCATTGTGAATTGGTAAACATAGTAACCTCTCCTAGGATTCCACATAGGTGGCAAGGGGGATTCCTTTTACAAGGGAGATTCCTTGTGGTACCCGCGAAAAGTATTCAATCTCCACTTCAACAGACTAGGGGGGTATTTTCCCACGGGATCTTACTTGCACCTTGGGGGATTTTTGTGTGACGATTATCATAAATGTTTCTCATATCTTCATCGAAGTATCGACATCCCATCTTCGGAATATCCCTTCACCTACTTTTCTCTTGGTTCACTACCTTGAAATTTCTTAGTGGCGTGTTCTTTCGACATTCGTAGTTGGCCTTAGGAATCGTCATTTCTGTTATACTTTGATCGTGGCTGAACAAGGTCTTCGAAGATCTCATAGAATGAAAGGGTTGGATCTTGAAGGGAATGAAACTCCACACAACCATTTCAATGAAGGAACCATTAATGAAGATATTAATTTTGAAGTCGGGGGTGTAGCTCCCCTAAGTGACTAGCTTGAAGGGGCAGTCAAAACCATCGAGGAAGGATTTGTCCATCCCATAAATCTCCCTTTAACTGATCCTCTTAGTCCACTACTAATTGAGTTACCATACACAAGATATGTTTATTCTTTTTCTTCCTATCACTTTCCACTTGATACATTCAGTGGACAATCTTTCGGTATGGATCCCATACCACTTGACTATTCAGAGAGATTGGTAGTATCACCCGCTAGTTGACCCTGTGATAATTGCTTTGCAACAAACCACTACTACTGGTGGTTCTCCTTTGTGGGGAACATCGTTGACATATATTACCCTGTTGCAAACACTTGCGAGCAAAACTCCTTTCACACATGGACCAAGTTATGTTCCCACCACTAGAGCTACACATATGTTTACACAAGTGATTTACTTGGTCATTCTATACCACTTCCCTCTAGTCGAGTGGGTAGCAGTGCTGTTGCACCGAGCATTGTGACAAGTGGCTTGTTTCTTCCTCCTCCGAGTCAAGATGGTAACACATTGACAGTCACAAAAAATTCTCAACCTACATCCACGACTTTTCAAAGGGGGATCTCATCTATACCTCTCACTGGGCAGAAAATTATAGTCGGGGGAAACCCTCAGCTACAGGGAAATCTTCAACATGGGGGAAACAAACAACCATTTTGGGGGAAATCCCTTACTGGAAACCAACCACAAGCCTGGAAGAAAGCCACTCCGGTAGGCCCCTCCACTTCTACAGGACTTTATACTGGACTACTATATTCGAGAGTTGCAAACACTCCATGGAGTCAACCTAATCTAACAGGCATCCCTCTGTAAGGAGTTTTACCCACTCAAATCGTGAACCCCATGTTTCCTACTCCCTAACCCTCTCAACCACAATATATGGGAGGAACATCATGTTTTACCATGCCATCACAACCAATATATGGTCTTACTAGTATTCCCATGACACATCAATACTACAATTATCTGCAATCCAATCGATAACTTCCCTTTTTGGCTACCTTAGATATACCTGATTTTTCATGTTTGACTAACGATCCCATACAACATGCCCCGTTTTGGCCACCGATTCCTTCTAAACTGCCCTCTGATATCTTGAAATTCGATGGGAATCCTGGAGAAGATCCCAACAATCATGTAATGACCTTCCATATTTGGTGTTCTTCCAACTCCTTGATGGATGATTCCATTCACTTAAGAATTTTCCATAGAAGTTTCACAGGTTTGAAAAAAAAATGGTATATTGAGCTGCCACGATGCTCCTTTGGTGACTTTAACTCCCTTGCTATGGATTTTTTGACCCATTTCCAATTGCCAATTTGTTATGATATCGGTACCGAGCTTCTCACCTCGCATAGGCAATCCACCTCCACTCATGTATCTTATCATATTCATGAATGGAGGCGATGACGACAGTTGATTAAAGCTTCAATTCTGGACCAAATCTTTGCAGATTGGTTCACCAAGTTAGTCCTACCACCCATTGCTAGAGATGTTTCCATGGGAGGTGTTGTCACCTAAGAGAAGGCAATCAACCTTGCTCAATATTTGGACCTGGTGTATTCCCAGTCCAACACACTTTATGATATAATTTCTAATGCTCCTCGTTCGTTGAATAATCCTTCAAGACCGACCCCATAAACCCATGTCGATGGCATAATAGGATTTGTAAAAGTGCAGTCTGCAACCCAATCGACTGGGAAATAAGGACACCCAACCTCCAGTCGAGCCTCATCACAGACTGTTACAAACACCAAATCTTTTCCCTCTCCTACACAATCCTTCGAGGTGAATGCGGTTCAATCCAATTCGTCTCAACAACCTGGAGGTAAGAAGAAAAATAAAGGTAACTCCAAAAAATATTCTAACCAGCAAGGGAGTACAAAGCCCCAAACAACTGCTGAAAACAAGTCGAGAAGAAAGGAAAAGTTTCCCTGCCTTATTTCCAGAGACTAACATTACACAAAGGACTATCCCCATCGTGAGGAATTCACACAATTTTTAAAGGGAACCTCCCAACTCGCATTGTTAATCAACCCTTTCCCGCCTTAGCAACAACAAATGGTTTCCCACAATCTCTCCCTTTCGCAAGGGGGAAACGAGGGTCGTCTGCCAAACACGGACGCTTCCACAAGCACCAATTTCTTTATGAGTGAAAATATTGCTAGTGTAATAACTAGATCCAAGACATATGACACCCTTCCAGAAATATTGCCAACAGAGGTGCTACTGACACAGCCTCCACCTCCTCTACGCCTGCACCTTTCGAACCTCTTCAAATAGAGAAACCTATTTCTGACTCATTGTTGGGCTCTCCTAAGAGCACAATTCGAAAATCAACTTTTAATCCAAGTGCTCATGCTACCCGAAACTTCAACATTGTTGAATATTTGGCACATGCACCTTGCGCTATGTCGACACTCGAAGTTTGACATAATTTTCCTAGTCAACGTAGAACCCTGTTGTGAGCTATTGGAGTTGTGGACCCAATGACATCTAATATTATTATGTTTAACATGGAATATTTCAAACCAAGGCTCTCCCATCACCTTGCATTCCAAATTCACGCCATTGTTTGTGGGAAGAATATTCAACATACTATTTTAGATGAAGGAGTCTCAACTTGTATCCCAATACCCTCAAAGCATTTGATGGATGTGGCTTCAAACCTTATGGGATCTTACACTCTTTAGCTATGGAATTAGGGGGAAAAATTGTTTCTATTGACGTGGAGGTGGTCGATGCATCCCTGGACTATAACTTGTTGCTTGGTGGTAGTTGGTTTTATGCAATGACTGTTGTTGCATCTTCGGTCTTTCGCCTCTTGCAATTCCCTCACCAAGGGAAAATTATGACCATCGACTAACTCGATTACTGGACACCCGACATTCATAACAACACTGCTAATAATATCCATTTCTTGGGACATTCCAATCTCAAGTATGAGAGTGTGTGGGTCGGTCTTCTCAAGGATTCCTCGCTCATGGGAATTTTTCCCTTTCCTACCCCTGACCCCCCACATTAGGTTGCCACAATAAACATGCTTTCGACTATGATGCAACAATCCACTGAATCGTTTCATCCTTGGGTAATACCTAGTCCATCTGAACTTGAATCACTTAGTGACACCATGCCACTTAGTTCATCATAGGCTACATATCATGCGATTCAATCTTCCTCCTACATCCCATATTCTGATGACCAACATCTCGTGGCATCAAATCCATAATCTATACTATCTTGGCTAGACTGCTCTTTGCCTTCTTTTGATTATCTCGTATAGACTTTCCCATTAGATGAGTCCATCATGGAGATTCTAAGCCTAGAAGAGTCACCCTGGGAAGATTATCATCATCGGTCATATTTCCTTCCACATATGGATACGGTAGAGAACAACATTAAATCCATTGTTCCACCAGATATTGTCGAAAACCATCAATCCTCCATTCTTACTCACGACACTGTATCTGAAGGGAATTTAGGGAACATCACACCTACCATTTATATTGACATATCGGTGAAACCTGGTATCATGGAACATATTCAACTTGGACACCATTGCTCACTTGAAGATATTAAATCCTATACAAACTTGTTTAAAGAATTCCGCGATGTTTTCGCTTGGAGCTATGAAAACATTCCAGTTATTGATCCCTCCATTATTGTTCATGAGATGAAAACCTACCCAGGAGCCAAACCTATCTGGTAGAAACTCCGCCTGGTGCACCCCAAAAAGACTGCGACAATTAAGGAGGAAGTAAAAAAACTCTTGAAATCTAGGTTTATTTACCCTATACCATTAACAGACTAGGTGTCAAATATCGTTCCAGTTATGAAAAAACAGGGGACTATTAGAGCTTGTGTCGATTACAGGGACCTTAACAAAGATTGTGCCAAAGACAATTATCCTACTCCCTTTATCGACCAAATCATCAACAACTGTGCCAGAAGTGTCGTCTTTTTGTTTATGGACAGTTTTTCTAGCTACAATCAGATCGATATACCCCTATCCGACTAGAACAAGATGACCTTCATTTGCTCCTGGGGGACATTTACTTATTGCAAGCTACCCTTTGGCCTTACAAATGCTGGGACCACTTTCCAGTGGGCCATCTCGTATTCCTTTCATAATATCAATCATATTGTGGGTCCTGTTATCGCACAATTTGTACTTGACCCAAAGCCCAAGGCAAGTGGGTACATAATTGGCGTAACTGGGAATAACCTATCACTGCCACCTTAATAGGAGATCCCTTTCTATTTAGGAGTATGTCAAGACTACTCCAGGGGAGATGTCGCCGGTGACCTGGGGGTTTGAGAAGGCTAAGGAAAGTAATCACAAGGAAACCCTTCCCCTCTCATAGATCACTCAAGTCAAAGGGTTCTTTATGTCTTATAGAGATGAAGCAAATAGATAATATTATGTACCTGCACAGAACAAGACAACAGGGAAAAAAGGGGTACTTTCCAAGTACCAAAATGATTTTTAGTGCTTCATAAGACAATGAACCTTGAAAAAGTAAGCTAGCTGATATGAATTTGCAGCAATGGAACAATTTAGAAAAACAATTAATATTTTATAACAACCACACAAATTATGCCTTGAAATTGCTTGAAAAAGACAAGAAAAAGTAACTTTGACTAGGCAAATTGATAATAAATTGTCACAAGCAAAGTTGACAATGTTTAGCTAGATTTTAATATCACTTTTGCAGAGAATTTGCTGCAGTTAGATGCCTGCACCAATCTTTTGCAACAACAACAAATTCTAATGGTCAAAAGTGCAAGAAAACACCATACAAAGTTAGCACTTACCTAGCAGATTGACTAGCAAATATCACAATTGAGTTTTAAATGAGTTAAGTGCAATTTATGTCAGGAAATGTATTCGATCAATGTATGTTTGTATGGCTGTAGCAATGTTTTGCAACAACAAGAAGTTAGCTAATGAGTTATTCTAATTTAGGGTTAGCAAATGTTAGTAGAAGCTTCAAGGATAAGAGTATGAGTGTTTGTTTGATCAATCAACACTTGTAGATGGTAGTATAGTGCCTTTCTAGGGTAAATGGAGTCATTAATGGCAGCAACAAATCTTAGAGGAAATATAGCAATGATAATGATATGTTAAAGGGATGGAGAAGATAAGAAAGGTGTTGGTATCCCAAGGCATAAAAAATCCACCTCCAATAGATAATTGTTAGAAAGTAACAAAGGTCAGGCCCTAGCGATTTCTCCTCTCCTTGAACAAAATGTAATAAAATATGTAATTGTGCATGGAAGTTGGGTTACTAGAGTGATACAATGGTAGGGATCTAGTATCTACTTCAATATAGGTGCCTTTCAAGAAATTTTAGCACATGGAAGACTATAGAGAAAAAGATAATAACATATGTCTTTCCCCTAGGGTTTCAAACAAGCAATTTCATAATCGTAGATATGAAACAAGTAAAATTAAGCATAAGCATTCATTCACAATAAAAAAATGCAGATTTTCCACTTACTTCACTAAGAATAATCAAGCAAAAACCCTAGTTGAACATCCTCCACATGAAAATTGCCAAAGTACACCAATAAATGCCTCCTCCAAGAAGTGCGCACCAGTAATTTCAACCAAGAAACCTTAAAGAAGGCCGAATTTTAGACCACCACTTGTGTGATGAGTGAATGATGATGAAATATGAGAGTTTTATCTGTTATTTATACAATATCAATGACCTTTAATTATTTTTTAGGTCATAAAAGGCCGACATGACCAAATTACATGAAAAATCCAGTTTTTACATAAATTCAATAATTAAAACCCTAATTTCACTTTTAGAGATGACGTCATGCCTTTCTAGGGTGACATTAGACCCCCAACATGGAATGCTATGCCTCAAATGAAAAACACTTGGCCTCCAGAGTCCTTAAATGCTTCCACACGTGCCAACTAGCACCAAACCGTCCTCATAAATTCCAAACCCTAACTAGATGACATCAAGGGTCAACATGATGATGTTAGGGGCCTTCAAGGGCCAATGTCATGGTGGAAGGGAAAGACCCCCTTGGGTCTAGGCCTTCCAGAGTGTCTCGGGAAAAAAACCCTTCATCATTCCTGGTTCCATCCTCTGGTGTGTCTCTGCCCTTGGTTGGGGTCACAAAATCCATCTGCTGGGATTTCCGCCCCATGGAGGTCCGAGCTAATCATCTCCCCATATGTACTTGTCCACCGGGCATGGTCCTGCAACAACAACAAGTACACCCTCCACAGGCTCATAAGTCACAAGGATCATAGCAATGTCAATCATATCCAATAATCAAATTACCCAAACATGTGCATCAAACCCCCTTTATCCAGACAAATGCTCAAAGACATTATGCAGTTTAACAAGTCAGGTTTGGAGAGGGTCTCAGGATGTCCTATTGGGATAATCCTCCTCAAGTTTGGGGTGTTTCCCAGGTGAAGACCAATCTAGGTCATGTAAGTGTGTGAAATGGTGCAAGGGGAATGTTTTGGAAAAGGGTGAAGTGATAATAGGGAAATGTAGATCTTGCCTGTGGGTGCCGCTATAGAGGGAGAGCTACACCTTATCATGGATATCATTGTTTCCTATCCCATTCAATGCCTTTTATTCTTTGTCTTATTTTTTTTTTCTTTTCAAGAGAATAGATGGGGGACACTGTCTTGGCGTGGTGACTAGTGGTGACTATGTTACCCACAAGCACTTCACCAAAATGAGAAGGTTGGCTCATGATGAGACCCCCTTTCTCTTAGCTATGCTACAAAGAGACACAACCCTGGTTTGGTGACCAGATATATGGTATTGCATACCGCTACATGCCCATGGACCTAATAGGTCGGATCATGATGAGACCTCCCATCCACTAACTAGACCTTGAGTTTTATTTTATCTTACAGGCCCTTTTTCTTACTGAGAAGCCTTTTATTGCTTACTCGGGAATCCCTGGGTGAAGCATCTCAAATTTTTTATTTTGGATTTTAACTCTTGCCAACTACTTTTACCCTTCGGGCCTTTAACCCATTCTTCCCACAAGGCAAGGTACAACCCTTCCTGGTGTGGCAAACCCAATGCCCGAACAAAGGTAGGGCAAGATGAGAGGGATAATGATGAAAAAATGGTAAGTAAGGAAGGAATGGACAATGAACTTTCATAGACCCACCTAGTGGCAACTCATCCTAAAGGGAACCAACTTACTAGGGAATTCTGTCACCCCCCCAAGTATGAATAAGTTAAAGAGCATAATTTCCAAGCAAACATTATGAAATAAAGGAGAGTTCAGTGAAACATATTCAAATGCTTCAAAAATCAGAGTGACACATACCATGATACCCAGACTCGTTACCTCATGGAGCAAGACCCACTTCTACTTCAGGACTAGGCTGGTGGGATGGATGTTGTTGTTGCTGATAGATGGGATGCACTGAAGGAAATATGGGTCCTCCGGGGCCAAGCTCAAGTCATCTGGCTCTCAGTACTCCATGTCTATGACCTGTGGGCCTCGAGACATAATCTCCTTAGTAATCACTAGGATAGGGGATAAGAAGTCCTTACCTTGATGATTTACCCACCCATTCCGCTCATCGGGAGGACCATATTGAGCATCTTAGAGCCATTTTTCTTCGATGCCACCACTATAATATTCGCTTGAATCCGCACAAGTGCATCTTTTGTGTTGAAACCGAAAGACTCCTAGGATTCATTTTCTCCAAAAATGGGATTGAGGTTCATCCCTTAAAAGTTGAGGCTATCTTATCATTACCTCCTCCAAGAACTCTCCACCAACTTCAAAGTTTGCAAGGGAAGGCAAACTTCTTACGCCGCTTCATTTGTAATTATGCATAGGTTACAAAAAGATTTATGATTTTGTTGAAAAAGGATGTCCCTTTCATTTGGGATGACCAAGCCCAATGATTGTTTGATGCTCTCAAACATGCATTGAAACATAATCCGTTACTCCATCCCCCCAATTACACGCGAGATTATATCCATTACCTTGCCACATCCATTTCCACCATTAGAATGGTGCTGGTTCAAGAGGATGACAACGACAAAGAACATGTGATTTATTACCTAATTAAGAGCCCCACGTGCCCTGAAATCCGTTATTCTCACATTGAGAAGTTGGCTTTGGTGGCCGTCAATGTTGTCCAAAGATTTTGACATTACATTTTTCTCCGTAAAAAATCCATCATTGCTGATTCCAACACTATGTAGCATATTTTGACCTATCAAGTACTAGGGGATAGATACTCATGATGGATCGTTATTCTCCAAGAATTCGATTTGGAATTTTCCAAATCCAAATAAGAGAATTCATTGGTTTTCACTGAGATTATGTGTGACCTTCCTCGTACTGATGAAGAAAATGATCCCATTGAATCTCTTCTTGATGAGTAATTGTTCCTCATTAGCACATCCAAGCCGTGGTATAGAGACATCACTATGTATCTCCAAACCCAACACTTTCAACCTGAGCTATCTCACGAATACCGTCGTCACATTCACCATCATGCGAAACACTACCTCGTCGTTGGAGACACTTATATTGCCGAGGTATCAACTCTATATTACGATGATGTTTAACTCATGAGGAAGCCAAATGTGTCTTAATGACTATCACACCAGAGAATGTGGCGATCATATTTCTGGGATGGCTACCGCCCAGAAAATCTTGCACGCGGGGTATTTCTGGCCCTCCATCTTCAAAGACTGTATTCAAGCCATTAATAAATGCCCTCCTTGTCAAGTTTTTCATCCTAAAATGCGCTCCCCTCTTGCTCCACTTCATCCAATAGTTTCCATCAACCCTTTCACAAAATGGGGCATCAAATTTATGCAATGTAAGCCTAACTCGGGCGAGGGGCATGATTATATTATAGTCGCAGTTGATTACTTCACCAAATGGTCAGAGGCTATTCCTACATTCAAAAATGATGGTAGAATTGCTGCCTTATTCGTATTCAACCACATTATCACCAGATTCAGAGTCCCACAATCCATCATTACTAATTGTGGCTCACACTTTCAAAACCATATGATGGTTGAGTTAAGTGCCAAACTGGTTTTTCGCCATGATAACTCATCCCCATATTACCCCCAAACAAATGGACAAGTAGAGGCCATTAATAAGGTCTTGAAAACCATGATCCAACGGATGGTGGGGGCACAAAAATAAAATTGGAACTTGAAAGTTTTCTCAACACTTTGGGCTTATAGGACTTCCGTAAAAACAGTCACTGGGCTTACACCATTCCAATTGGTTTATATCCTAGAGGTATTCCTACCTATTGAATGCAAAATTCCATCACTTAAACTAGCCATTGAACTCCTGCCAAAAACCTCTACCAAGGAAGAACGACTTTGTACTTGAAAAAACTCGATGAGACCCGTTGTGATGCTGCTCTCACCAATGAGACACACAAAAAGTGCATCAAGACGCAATACGACAAATCTGTCCGACCTCATGCCTTTAACGAAGGTGACCTAGTTCTAGTCTATGACCAAGACCATGATAAGCTGGGGACATGTAAGTTAGAACCCATGTGGAACAACCCTTACATTATAAAATGAGTGCTACAAAAATGTGCTTATGAGCTGGTCGATTATGATGGAACACCATTAAAATATCCCCAGAATGGGCTCTACATGAAAAAGTACTATTCTTAGGGTCATCCTCCATTCGTGCTTTGTACATTACTGTACCATAGATTTGGTGTGTTTTGTTGTGGTGTGATTTTTATTTGGGTGTGAGGTTTTATTTCAACTATGGTCGCTTATCCTGCTTTGTACTTGAACATGCAAATGTCGACATCCTTTTCTGTATACTTTGGATTTGCGGACGGTGCTAGTTGATGTGCCCAAAAACCTTGCTTCTGCAGCTTCAACGGTCTATTCCCCCACTGATGAGTTAGTGAGTTCGGGAGGAGTTTTCCTTGTCCATGTGACAAATAATGTCATGGAATATCACGCCATAATTGGAATTTTGATTGAGGCTTCCTCTTTTGGCATATCTCACATGATCGTGAGTCTCAACTCTCAACTCATGGTCTCTCAACTGAACCACATTTATTCCATCCGTGATCCTATATTGCTTCATCTCTACCTAAGGGTTCACCTCCTTAAAAGATCATTCAATTACATTCAGTATCGACATACACCAAGGGAGTTTAATTCGATAACTGATTCACTCGCTAATTGTATGTTAGACTGGCATCATAAGACTAACTACGAAAAATGAACCCTTGGAGTCCCCTTTAAGATATTTTCACCCTATCTAAACATGAAAATATTGTTGAGCGAGCTTGTTTCCTTTCACACTCGTTAAAACGATTTGCAAGAGCATCTATTTGATGTAAGTTTAACCCTTTTTTGGACCGGATGGACTAATTACGAAAAATGAATACTTTAGTCAACCTTGGCTAGAAGAGTCCTCCCTTGTATTGTTTTATACTTTTTTAGGCTCAGGGGACTAAATTTACGAAAAAAACACACCCTTAGAGTCTTCTTTAAGTCCTTTTTAGACTCTCTAAATGTGAAAATACCACTGAGTTTATCTTCTCTGGGCTCGTAAAATTATATATTGAAGGACCCATATGGGATTGAACCCCTCCTTCTTCAGGTTCATTAAACATGTGACGAGGGACTCATCGAAGATGATCTATATCGATGATCTATTATCCTCCTCAAGCTTGTTAAAAAACAAATATGTACTCGCCATTCATGGTGGGAGAAAATTTGAGGGAAGCGAGTCAGTTTTTTTGGATAGTATTATGTCAGTTGTTTGCTGTCATCCTTGAACATGGCACCTATTTGTGTCTTGTCTTATAGTTGGGCAATTTTCTTGTCTTTGAGTCATACCAATCCTATTCATCATTATACTCCTTCATCCCACCTAAAGAGTGCCCCTGTTATTGTCACACTATGTTTTGGTCTATCTCTCATCGAGTCAATGCTTCCAAGTCATTTGTCGTGCCTCACAATTTTCAAGGGAATTTTTAGCCCAAATCAACCACTCTGCAGTATTACCAACCTTCATCCTTGTGTTAGTTTGTGCTACTTTGATATATTATCTTACATCACTTTCCTGTGTTAGTTTCATGTCGATGATGGGGGACACATCATGGCCCTCCTTCAACGAGTATCTTCCTGTCGAATTCAACACATCATTTGAGAATTAGACTTAGAAACCAGTTTGTACCTTAGAACCTACATGCCCCAATGGTAGGTCTCCTCTCGACAATAAGTTTACATTATTTTCCTTTGATCAAATGATTCCAAAAATGTTTGACTTCACCTCATTTATTCACATTCGCTGGAATGTACTAGGGTGCCTTAGTCATTGTCATCAATAATGATTTCCCTCGCACTTGTTAATGATATACAACAATGACCGGTAATCAAGTGGTTTCTACCGTGTTAGACATCGATACATCTATTCATGTGGCTAGAATCGTACCATTTTGGGATCGGGACGAAGAACTTGGGAACCTCTTATGTGCTCAACTCTCTTACGTCAGGTTACGATGGAGATTGTTTGAGTACTTAGTAGATTCCAATATGGCCATCAATGCTGGCGATATCATTGAAATGTATGTTTTCACATAGATCCACTTTGTATTGGTTCGTGGATATGTTTTTTTCATATCGTAGCTCGACTGTGTATTCTTTCTTGGCTACGACCTGATCGCGTCATGGAAGGTATGGGTCCACAATGTATCTTTGGTGGCCATATCCTTATTCAGTTCTTTCATGGATCTGCAATGTATTGGTCAACGACCATGCTTTGAGTCATTTTATTTCGAGTACGAGTATGCCTACCTTAGGGATGATATAGATATAATGTTTGATGTTTGTTTGCAGCTTCCACCCGACTCTCCTTTTCCAATGCCCTTGCACATATATTTTTGTAAAGTGTTTCAGCCATCAACTTTTCTTTTGACCTCACACTTTAAGGGGAATCTGTTACACACCTATTTGTCACACTACCAACTTTCTCACTTTACCAAGCATCACACTTAAGTGTCACAATTTCATCACCATGTGGGAGTGTTTTTCATAATCCCTAGACGTGTTGGCAGGGAAACCTATCATTTGGAGGTCAAAATACTATATTTCACCTTGAGTTTTGGCCCTTTTTGAGTATCATTTCTCCCTTGCCCATATAGAGAGGAGGATGAACTCTTTTCATCACTCCTTTCCTACATGCCTTATTTTGAGAGGTGGTTTCTGGGAGGTTTCAATTGGTTAGAGGTTGGTTTGAGCTACCCTCTATCTAAGGCAAGGTCAATCTTGTTTGTTCAGCTAAATCCTCATTTGATCCTATCCTCCCTCAAAATTATCCTATGGTTTTTATGCCTCAACTCCTATATAATGGAGGCCATTCTTGGGTGAAAGGGAATAATTTTAGAGTATCATACCTCTGGTCTTGTGAAATTCAAAGGGTTGGAAAGGAGAGCTTGGAGGAGCTGTTGCAACATCGAAATTAAGGTTGTAAATGATTCATTACTTATTTCTCTCCATATAATATAACTTGGCCTATTCCCCTCATGCTTATATTGTTCAATGTATGCATGTCTATTTTTTCTTAGCTCAAAGTATATAGTTCTATTTTTCCTAATAATATATCGTGGAGGAAAAGAGAATTGATTTGTTCCTTGCAGGACTTCTCTTGCACCAAGAGCTTGGACATAAATATCAAGGGCTGGAACAACTAGGACAACCGACAGAAAAGTGGTAAGCTATCTACCTTGTTCTCTCATCTTATTTTTCCATTCTGTTTGTGGGTATATAAAGTAGGTCTAGGGGGAAATTAGGAAACCATTTGTTACATTATGTCTTGGATTAAAGGAGTCTTGATCCAGGGGGTTTTTACTTGTCCACAGGGGAAAAGTTTCCACAACACCATGCAATTCCATTAGGAGGGATAACAATATAAATTCCAAGGCATCACAACAGGCTCACTTGAGATCATCAACTCCCACCGATGATCTAGGTGGATATTAGTGACCACCCACCTATTCTAACTAGCTCCTCTTATCAGTTTTTAGTGCAACACGTTCTTTTGTACTTCTTTGTAATTGTGGGTTCTACACTTTTGGGGTTGTCTGAAGCCTTACACATCTTGCAGGTGGATACTGGTGGCCTCCCACCTAATCCAAATGTCTTATTTTGTGTGTTTTCATGTTAGCACATATTGTTGTACTTCCAGGGCCGCTTTGGGGCCCTAAACATTGTTTTTTTGGCTCGCCACAGTCAAATTGTAGACTGATGATCCAGATTATTTTCGGCACGAAATGAGAACGGAGATATAATAAAGAAATGCACAGAGATATCGCAGATATTCAATAATATAACAAAAATATATTAGAGATGAAACCATAAACACAGATATACAGTAATACATGATTTCTATTAATGAAATAAATGTACAGAGACTGTAAAATACATAGTGAAAGACTCGATAGAATGGTGGCAACTTATCTCTGAGAAGAGATGTGACGACTACTCCCATTCATAAGAAGATGATTACAATGAGGTGCTGAAGGCATTTTTACAATAAACAGGAATGTCAAAAATCCTAGACATCCAAAAACCTAACCCTAGGAGATGAAGCGCCAAAAGTCATGTGGGCCCCGTTTGGGTAAGTTAGTACATCAACTTCCTGGGGTTGTAACTTTTGCATACGATATCCATTTTAGGCATATAATAGATCATTGGAAAGGTATCATCGAGGAGATTCATTTTGGGGGCTCAATCATGTCTTTATTTATCATTGAGAACCTCGATCTCGAAAAACATTCATTTAGGCCCTCAAAATGGCCCCGGAAGTTAAAACTTGCTAAAAATAGTAAATTGCCAAAATTGTCAGAAAACTATTTTGAGCCAGTTGGAAAAGGTGGGTGGCCACCAATATCCACCTGGATCAACTGATTTATATTTTTAAGGCATAATGTGTAGTTCTCGAAAATACCTTTCCAATGGTCTATCAATCTCCTAAAACAGAGATCGTATGCAAAAGTTACGGCCTCGGGAAGTTAATGTACTAACTTACCCAAACGGGGCCTACATGACTTTTGGCATTTCATCTCCTAGGGTTAGTCTTTTTAGATGTATAGGGTTTTGGAATTCATGTTTATCATAAAAAGTCCTTTAGAGAATCATTGTAATCATGTTCTAACAAATGAGCGTAGCCGTCACATCTCTTCTCAAAGATGAAGCTGCCACCATTCTAACGAGTCTCGCACTCTGTATTTTTACAGTCTCTTTACAATTATTTCATTAATAGAAATCAAGTATTGCTGTATTTCTCTGTTTCTGTAGTTTTCATGAGTACTTCATTATAATTACTCTGCTTTCATTTCGTTTTGAAAATAATCCAGATCAATGGTATCAGAGCATGCTTCTCTTGATTGTTTTTTCCGTGCATGTGCCCGAAGAGGTCTGAGTATGGTCAGTTGGGTCTCGAGCTTGTCTCTCTTGAGGACAATCACTCTCGCACACCCAAGAAACCCTTGATGGTAGTAGAAAAGAAAAACAATGGAGCAAAATATTCTATTAACCTGTTGCTTGAGCAAGCTCTCGCGTGACAGAGGGATGAAATGATCGAGAATTTTTCACACATCCTTCAACTCCTGCCGATAGCAACAAAAAAATATTCATCAAGTGGCCATTTTGGAGGAACCTCTCCCTTCAAGGTACAAGTTAATTTTGATATTCCCATATTTGAAGGTCAAATAGATGTGGATGCCCTAGAAAAATGGTTAAATCTATTAGAAGGTTATTTCTCTATTCAAAATTTTTCCAATAGGGAAAAGATCACCTTCGCACTCCTCAAGGCTCTCCCCCATGTCAAATATTGGTGGGAAACTTACTTGGAGAAAAGTTCCACATAGGAATCTGGAATATATGGGGCCGAGCCCACTTGGGATTTTTTGTGGATGCGGTCAAATAAAAATACTATCCTGTTGATAACTATGAAGACTAGTACATGAGATGGACCACACTACGACAAGAGAAGATCCAAACAGTGTCAGAGTTCACAAATAATTTCCATACCTTGCGCACCAAGCTGGGTATCAAAGATTCCGAGCGACATCTAGTTTTGAAATATTATGGGGCTCTGCATAGGTACATCCAAACCAAAATGGATTTCCTAAACATTTAATCATTGGGAGATGTATATTGATATGCTGTCAAAATCGAGCAGAAATTTAGGCACCAGAAAAAATGGGAATTTTTGTCTGCAAATCCACAACAACCAAAGCACAGTAAAGATGACCTTAACCAACAAAATCTAGACAACCAGTCCAAGAAACATGATAAGAAGGGTAAACTAAAGACAAAGAATGACACTGGGAAGTGGTGTGACTTCCACAAAATCCCCTGGGACAACATCGATGAATGTCGCTCGAAATAGTTATTGGTGGCCAAGGTCAAAGACAGGGAGCCGAACCTTGATTTAGAATCCGATCCAGAAAATATTGAAAACAAACATATCATTGATGCATACCCCACTGCTACTGTCACAACCACAACAATTCGACTAGAAGAACTAGTATATCCTGAAGAGGGGGAGTGCCTCTTCCATTCACAAATGTGGGTGAAGTGGACTCCATTGCATTTCATTATTGATAACGATAGCCAGGAGAACCTCATCTCAACTAAGGTCGTCAAACAGTTGGGGCTATTGACAACACCACACCCGTAGCCATACAAGATCGGGTGGCTTCACCAGGGACAAGATCTTAGCGTAAGCCAACAATATCGTATGTCCTATGGCATCCATACCTTCAAGGATGAGGTAGTGTGTGATGTTGCCCCTCTTGATGTCTGTGATGTTGTTTTTGGCCAACCATATATGTGGAAACGTCATGTTGTCTATGAGTCTAGACCCCGTAGTTTCATTATTACTCTGGGAGGTTAGATATATAGGATACCAGAGGTAGTTCTGACTACTGCTCCACCAAAATAGTGCCGCAAGGTAATCTCTCATACTACAAAATTCATCCTCTTCACAGTTTGTTCAAAGGATGCACATAAGACCACTACAACCACTGCAGCCTCAACACCTTCCATCCACCAAAAAAAATTGTTGAAGAGAAAGAAGATATTGTTCCTACGCAATGCGCTATCAAATCTAGAGACAACAGGTCCGTGGAACAGATTCAACCCCTCTAGCAACATGTTTGTGACAGTATTCCACAAGACAAGAAGCACAACCTCTCCAACAAGGTACGCATCTCACCGAGCTTTAGTTTCATAAAATGCTTTCCCCTTTTCCGTGGGCACTCAACGCAGTGGAGGCCATTACTTCCTAATGGGGGAGAATTGATCCAAGTGGATATTGGTGGCCACCCACCTATTCCAACTGACTCCTCTTGTTGGTTTTTAGTGCAACATGTTCTTCTATACTTCTTTGTAATTGTGAGTTCTACACTTCCTGTTGATTAAGGTTGGTTGTCATTGATGTCAACCCTTGAATAAAGTCCGGTAGCAAAATCTGGTAGCACAAATGTTTGGGTAATGGACCCAAGCTTGTTTCATGTATAATGGTATGATTTTTAGTATATTTGAAGGTAATACTATTCTATATGGATAGTACATGTCATGTCATTTCTGATGGTATGTGGAACGTCACATAACTCCTCACGGCTTGAGAGTTATGGCCTTACGAAGTTGGAGGACCCTCATATGTTGGCTTGAAGCCCCAAAGGTCAAAGAAGTCAAAGAGCTTGCAAAGAAGAAATTATTATTTAAATGATAAAGTAAAGTGACAAAGTCAAGAAGGATTATTTAAATAATAAAGTGAAGTGACAAAATCAAAGAAGATTATTTAAATGATAAAGTGAGGTGACAAAGTCAAGGAGGAATATTTAAATGATAAAGTAATGGAGAACTTTCTAATTATGGAAAGTGGTTAATCCTAAAAATGAGGAAAATAGGTTAAGTGACCTAGAAATGGGTTAAGTGACCTATAAGATGGAGAGTATAAATACGAGGCAAGACTCTCTCATTTTACATCACACTTGAGCATATTGAATATCTATAGGTGGATTAGGTAACCAAAGGATATCTAAGCTGAATTTAAGAGGGAAGGTGAAGAAACTAAGGCCAGAATTCAAGGGATGATAAATTCTTTTGATGATGCTTTCTAAGGTATGTTATTTACAGGTCATCTCACAATTTTCGCAATAACTTTTTTTCTAGAATGATTCAGATCATGAAATTGATAGGCCATTGAGGAAACATATCCAAGTATATGTGGTAAAACATTAAGCTTGTGGGTCGTTGTATTTTTGGAGTTACACTTTGTGGAAAATAGGGTTTGTGGCTAGTCCTGAAACTAGTCTAAAACACGTGTTTCAGGTAAAAATGTCATAACTTCTTCATAACAGATCCAAATTCAGTAAGACTAAATGTGTTGGTTAGAGTATAGTCTGTAGTATGCTATGTAATATTTTCATATCTATTCAACAAATATTCCGTGCGGGGCACGATCTACAAGGCCGTTCTCTAGAATAATCCATAATTCAATAAGGTATGCCATTTTTTCTATAACTCCTTTTCTGAGAGGTTCCAAGTAGTAACACCTACAGGAATTGCATTAAAAACATTGCAGAACATTATGTATCAGTTTCAGATCTTTATTCATTATAGGTACATAGTTATGATTATTTCAATTTAGGGTTGTTGACTAATCCAAAACTAGTCACGTGAGACTAAAGAAAAGTTTGATGAAAATGATAGTCTCTTGTTGTTAAAGTTAAGGAAGGTTTGCATGTATGTGATCATATACACCAGATATATTACAAAGTTACAAATCATATTTGGATGATGGAATTGATGAGGGATTTTGGTTAAGGTACATGCTAGGTACATGGTTGAGACAAGTAGTTGATGAGTTGGCACATACATGAGGTGTATAGTTGATGATGTTGGTACATAGTGATGAGTAGTTGACACATGATTGGTACATACTTGGTACATGGTTGGATGCACTTGTTTATGGTACAGGTTGATTACAGGTTGTTTGGTACAGGTTGGTGCATGGTTGATGCACCTGTTTATGGTACAGGTTGATTACAGGTTGAGGTACAGGTTGATGCATGGTTTAGGTTTATTGGTATAGGTTTACAACGATATATCTCACAGTGATAGTGTGACAATGGTTCCATCATTCTACTTCTACTTCAGGGAGGTTGGACGGGGCAAGGATAGGTGGTTGTAGCCACCTTTCGGTTGTAGCCGAAGAACATAGGGGGTTGTAGCCTCCTTCTGGTTGTAGCCAAAGAATAGGGAAGTTGGAGCTTCTTTTAGGTTGTCGCCTAAGAAACAAGGGGGTTGGAGTCTCCTTCCAGTTGCAGTTGGAAAACAAAGGAAGTTTGTGCTTCCAATGAATGTAATTCTTCAAGACATATAAGAAAAAGAATTCCGTAGTTTTCTCCCGCTTTGGGTTTCCATGTAAAAAACTAGTGTACTGTGTATGTGTATGATTGTTCATTTGTTCATTGATTATTTACTCTATAGTTATTGGATGATAATGCTACATTGATATAACACTTGGATTATATGGTTAAAAAATATTAAATTTCTCTATTACTGATTCACCCCCCCTCTCAGTAATCCAACAATTGGTTTTAGAGATGGTTCCTTCAGAAATCAGTTTAACCATTGAAAGGTAGATCATGGAGAGAAACAACTTGTATAAAAATGGAATACCACAGTTCAATGTACATAAGTATGCATTTTGGAGCATAAGGATGAAAACATATATATATAGGCACATGGATTTGAATTTTGGAAATCAATTGTAGATGGATACACAACACCAACAATTCCGCCAACAAATGACAAAGTAGTGAAACTCGGTCAGAATAATTCCAAAGCCAAAAATGCACTTCTGAATGGTCTTAGTGAAATGGTATTCACCAAAGTTGCACATTGTAAATCCGCTAAATAGATTTAGAACAAACTTCAAAATATTTATGAAGGAGATTCAAAAGTCAATGCAACAAAGCTTCAAACTTATAGAGGTCAGTTCGAACAACTTAAGATGAAGGAAAATGAGAATATTGCATCTTACTTTTTACGAGTTGATGAAACAGTAAATGCAATCATAGGATTGGAAGAAGAAATCAAAGAATCTGTAATTGTTCAAAAAGTAATAAGATCTCTTCCTATGAGATTTGACCCTAAGATATCAACACTAGAAGAAAGATCAGATCTAAACTCAATAAGAATGGACAAATTACATGGAATCTTCACACCATATGAAATGAGAACTGAATAGGAAAATCCAGATATAAAAGAAACAACCTTCAAAGCATCCAAAAATTCAAAGCAAAAGGGAAGGAAAAAAGAAGAACATAGAAACAACAATGATGTCTCAGAAGATTATGAAGAAGTGCCCAACTTTGTCAAAAGATTGAACAAGGGAAGATATGGTAGGTATAGAGGTAAGCTTCCTTTAATTTGATTTAATTGTGATGGTATTGGTCATTTTGCTAACAAATGTCCTTATAAGAAAAAGAGAAATGATGAAGGTTACTAAAAAGGAAAACAAATATATAAAGGCAAAAGAACCACAAATAAAGTTTTCAAGAAAAGCTTGTGCACCAACGAAAACAACTCATCATCAGATGAAGATGAAGTCAGTGACAGTGAGATATAAAGAGTTCTATTCATGGGAATAGAAGACTCTGATAAAGAAGACTCCGAAGAAGAACATGAAGAAGTCGAAGAAGAATATGAAGAAGTCGAATAAGAAATTGAAGAGGCAAAAGTTGACTACCGAGAGGAATTAATGTGTGCCATATAAGTTATCATAAGAGAAAACAAAAAAAAACAAGAAACTACAAGCGGAACTAGACAAGAAAGAAGACACTCAAGAACTAGAAAAAATGATCACAAATTTGAAGGTTCAAATAGAAGAAGATAAAAGATTTGAAGAAACACTCAAAGAACAACTAGAAGAAAAAGATAAGATCATTGGAAATTTTGAAGCAGAGATTGTCACATTAAGAAAGGATCTTCAAAAGAAAAATATGCAGAACAACTCAAAATTTTTGGATGACATTATCAGCAGTAAAAAATCTCATCATGACAAGTCTGGACTTGGATACAATTAGATAGAAAAATGATCAAGCTCCAAAACAATAGAGCAAAAAACATATCCAAAAAGCTATGCAGAAACAATCAAGGGGGATAGAACGACCTACAAGGAAGATTACAGGGACACTCCTCCACCGAGAAGATTCATATTTCAGAATGAACAACCGACAGATAGGCCTCAGGAAGAAGAAAAATTTATAAGAGTATCTCCTTTCATAAGATTTTCAACTCCTAAGTATCAAACTATCTTTTTTGGTTTATGTTATGCATGTAATAATTTTGGACATAAAGCTGTGAATTGAAGAGCTAATAACATGAACACAAAAAACTTTGAAAGTCATACACAAAGGGGTTATCCAAGAAGGCCTAGTGAAACACAAAGAATAATTTACAACAGGTTTGAATCTTTGAGCACTGAAGTAGAATGTTACAAATGTAACAATCTTGGACACATGGCCAAAGATTGCTGAATGACAGTCCCTCCTAAAGAACCGTAACAAAATAACAATAGTCAAAAACATTAATCTCAGAAAATGACATGGATAAGTAAGAATGATCAGTATAGCAATGGAGAATGCACACTCGCTCTACCAGCTAAGTAGAAGAAATGTGGTTGGTATGTTGACAATGGCTATTCAAAACACATGACAGGTGATAGAGACATATTTCTTACATTACGAAAGGAAAGAAATGGATCAATCGCCTTTGGTAATGATGATTCAACTAAAATCATTGGAAAAGGCACAGTCAGAATTGAGAACAAGAATACCAAGACAAAAAATGTTCTACTAGTAGAAGATATGAAACATAATCTTCTAAGTGTGAATCAAATGTGTGACCAAGGTCATAAAGTTACTTTCGATTCACAAAAATGCGAGATAAGAAAAGAAGGTTCAGGAAAATTGATTGCTACAGCTGCGAGAACTTCAAGTAACATATATGTATTAAGTGAAATTGGAAATGAAAAGTGTTTTCTAGGAAAGGAAGATGAAAGTTGTCTATGGCATAAAAGAATGGGTCACATACATTTTTATAACCTTGTCAAATTTAGTAGAAGAGAAGCAGTCAGAGAAATGCCCCGGATCATGAAACCAATCAACACTTTATGCAAGCATTGTCAACAAGGAAAACAAACAAATACTAGGTTCAAATCAAAGGAATATTCAATGACAAGACCAATGGAAATTGTGCATACTAATCTAGTTGGACCAACTACAACAAAGGGTTTAAAAGGTGAAAATTACTTTATGTTATTAGTTGATGATTATACAATAATGACTGCAATTTTCTTTCTCAACAATAACTCAGAAGCTTTTGAAAACTTCAAGATCTACAAGGAAATGGTTGAAAATGAAATGGATTGAAAAATCAAATGCTTGAGATCTCATAATGGAAGAGAGTTCACTTCAAAGGAATTTATTGACTACTACAACAATCATGGAATAAAAAGACAATTCTCCATTACTAGGACACCTCAACAGAATGGAGTTGTTGAAAGAAAGAACAAGACAGTACAAGAAATGGCTCGAACAATGCTAATGGATTCCAAATTAACAAATGTATTTTAGACACAGGCAGTGCATACAATAGTTGATGCAGGAGCATCACCAACTCATCAAGTGAGCCAACACATCAAGCGGATATCAGCTGGATAAACAAACCCAAATTTTTGAAGTGCTTTGGGATTGTAGCGCAAGTCTTTAATGAACCATTTATGAAGGCACATTTGTATATTGTATTGGACCTTGAGCCTTTAAGCTCTCGTCCTTTGGTAGATAGGAGGCATTTAATAGATTTAATGCTGGTAGATAGGATGTTTAAGTCTAGATTTGATAGTTTAGAGTCTGAGAGGGAAAACGGATATAGACACCCTCATTGTATCATTGTAACATTATCAAGCATTCAAGAGAAGAGAAGAGCAAGCAAAGAATATTGTATGAAGAACACCCATGTACAGGCATTTGAATTAGTAGAAGGAAGCTTTGATTCAAGCACATGGTTTGTGTTGTTTTCTCTGTGTGTTGATGTTGTGCTCATGAATGTTTGTTTTCTGGTTATGCATTTGCTTTGTATATGCTGTGCATGTGATTTCATGTTTCAACCTGAAGTCTGAAAGGGAGAGAGAATGAGTTTCAATTGTTTCTCTATCTGAGCCAGGAGATTCCTGCAAGGTGTGCAGTCGAATTCATCCGCAAAGAGTGCATTGATGAAGGCTCAGTAGTGTAAATTTTGTTCTCATTCACCCAGAAGTGGAAGTGAGTTGTTGAAGCCGTGCAAGAAGTGCGCAGGCTGAAGAGGAAGTCTCAGTCGTAAATCTGAGCAAAGGAGATCAAAGACTGCTGCTGCAGAAAGTGCACAGAGTCGGAAGGATTCAACACTTGGGAAGTTGTTGAATATTGAGCGCAGGGCGTGCGCGCAAGTTTCCTCTGAAGAATCAGAGTGGAAAAGATCAGGAGGTATAGCACCTTCGTGAAATCGTTAATACAGAGCAAAGGAGTTTGTGTAGAAGAAGGTTCGAGCAGGGTTTGCAAGCGCAGGCGTTGGAGAGTAAGTTTCGAGAAAGAGCATTTAGCCTTCTCAAGAAACCCTCAAGGAGGAGGAATCAACGGTCAGGATTCGCAGAGGAAAACAGCGAAATCCCGTCAGCCGTTAGATCTCGGGAAATTTGCGCAGGTGTTAAGCTCGGAGGAGTAGAGGAAGAACCCGGAGGAGATATCGGGATATTGACGTCATCGGGTTTTCATAAGGTTGAGAATCGAGACCTTGAAAGTCCCGAAATCCCGAGAAAGGATCTCAACCGTTGATCTTGGTAGGACACGTGGCAGGAGATCTGGACGAGTCGGCGTTTGGAGCATCGGGTTTTCCCAAAGGCAAGGAACTCTTGCATATAGGAATCACGATCCGCGATTTCCCGATTGGATCAGAGCCGTCCAAACAACAGGGACACGTGGCGAATGATCCCGGAGAATCGGAGTTCGGGATATCGGGTTTTTTGGAGTCGTGAGACTCGAGCATAACAAAATCATGATCCGTGATTTCCCGATGTGATCGGAGCCGTTATTCTGAAGGACGTGTGTCCAAGGATCCTGAAAAGTTCGGGGTTCGGTATTTCGGGATTTCCGCATGCAAGGGAATCGCTGCATTAGAAATCGCGATTTCGCGATACCCGATAGAGGAGAGAGGAAGTGGTGACGTGGAGGAGAGAGATCGCACGTGTATCGGGGTTCAGCATTTCAGGATTCTCGGTGACAAGAAAATCACGATGGGAGAAGTCGCGAAATCCCACAGTCTGAGCATTTCAGTGGAGGACAGGTGTCAGCGCATATCGGAGTTCGGGACTTGGAAGGGTCCTTGAACTAGTGCATTCGAAATTGCGAAACTCTGAATTGCGATTTATCGATAGGATTAAAGGCGCCATAGTGGAGGACAAGTGTTGGAAAGTTGAACCTTGTCGTGAATCAACGCCAGGTGGCATCGGAAATCGGAGAATCGACATTTCCAAAGGCGTAAGTTCTACGCATTGCAAATCTGCGAAGTCCGAAACTACAAAGTGGGAAAGGACTGTGGTCTTGTGGACCAACAGGTCACATGTAAAAGGAGCTAGCCGGAGGGGGCTAAGGGTTGCAGATTATCATTGCCAATCAGAAATCGGGGATCCGCGAGGTAAGTGATATACGACCTCACAAGTGCCGATTTCCCGATCGAGAAAATTCCCGATCAGAGAAAAGGAAAACGTTGAGGAACTTTCATTGGGTTTCAGGGGTTGGGAGACCCGAATCTGGGAGTTAAGACTCGCGAATACGCGAAATCCGATTTCTCGATAGGAAAAGGGAGATCGTCAAGGGAGCCCTGTGGGTGTAGAAGAGTCCCGATAGGGGATTTGAAGAAGCAATTTAGCTCTTCGGACCTAGGGAAAAGAAGGTCCTGGTGAAGCGGACGTGCCCTAGGTGGTGCGTTTGCATCAAGGTGGTATCAGAGCGAGGTTTATTGTCTATATATTTCAGGCAAGAGGAGTGAAGAAGATGAAATCACTTTGATACACATCAAGGTGGTATCAGAGCGAGAAAATTTCTCTGTTTTTTGTAGCAGAGAAGAAAAGAAGATTTCACCATGCCACCGAGGAGAGAAAGACAATCACCCGATCTAGAGGATAGGGGAAACCAGAGAGGCAGAGGGAGACAAGCACAGAATCGAGAAATGGAAAGGCAGATACGTGACCTCCGAGCGAGATTAGAAGATATGGAAGCAACGCAGAGACGAACAACCAGCACTGGAGATCTGAGTGACTCCGAAGGCGAAGTTGAAGTTGAACAACAAGGAGAAGTTGCAGTCGAAGATGAAGCCAATGCGAGATTAATTAAATCTATCGCCCGGATGAGTTCAAAGACAAAGATGGACATTCCAGCTCATGAAGGGAATCTGGATGCAGAAGAGATTCTAGATTGGATTAGAGCTCTTGATACTTATTTCGATTATGAAGACATCGAAGAGGATAAAAAGGTTAGGCATGCTATCACAAAATTGAAGGGACATGCAACATTATGGTGGGATGAGCTTTAGGCAGATAGACGTTCCAAAGGCAAGCAAAAGATCAAAAGCTGGGATCGAATGATTGCGAAGATGAAGGAAAAATTCATCCCAAGGGACTATCAAATCACACTGTTCAGGAGAATGCAGAACCTGAGACAGAAGTTAATGACAGTGAAGGAGTACACTAAGGAATTCTACAAGCTCAATATCAGAGCAGGTCATCGGGAGAGCGATGATGAGAAATTTGCCGGGTATATGAATGGATTGAGATACAATATCTAGGATGAGATGAGTATGACAACCATCAGAACGGTGGAGGATGCATATCAAATGGCGTTAAAAGATGAAGAGAAGCTGAGCCGTAAGCCAGCACAACGAGGCCGAGGTAGGAGCCAACCAAAAGGTAAGTCAGTTGCCCAAGATAGGTTCCATAAATCCAAGGACGACTGGAAGAAACCTCAGACGAGAACAGAAAGAGGTGGAAGTTCACAGCGAGGCCAGCACTCTGAACAACGAAGGCAGCCGACAGAACAGAGCGGAGGATACGCCGATAATAACACATTTCCTCGTACCAGAGGTAGAGGAAGAGGCAGAGGTGGAGTCATCACATGCTTCACATGTGGAAAGAATGGACACAAGGCAATTGACTGTCCAGATAGGAAGAAGGATGGAGGAGAAGCTCACATCAACGAAGCACAAAGGCGGGATGCTGAAGCAGAATACGCAGAAGACGGAAGGTCATTGATGATGCGTAAGGTTCTCTTAACACCCGAGAAGGAGGTGGAGGACACGGCTCAGAGAAACAGACTTTTCAGAACCACATGCAAGACCAAATACAGGAAGTGCAAGGTTATTGTGGACAGTGGAAGCACAAACAATCTCGTTTCAACCGAGATGGTGGAGAAACTGGAGTTGGAGACAACTGATCACCCGCGTCCATACAAAGTTTCATGGCTACAGAAGGGACATCGGGTAAATGTCACTAAACAATGCTTAGTTGACATCAAGATAGGAGGATATAATGATAAAATACTCTATGAATTTATTCCTATGGATGTATGTCATTTATTGCTAAGCAGACCATGGCAATATGACAGGAACGTAATTCATGATGGGAAAATGAATACGTATACTTTGGAGAAGAATGAGAGAACTCATATGTTACTTCCAATTAAAGAAAAAGAAGTAAAACCAGAACCGAGAAATGCTGTACTTCTCATGAGTGGGAAGAAACTTCTGGCGGAAGTAAAGAAGAAGGAAGATCCACAATTCTTTGTGGTCAGGAAACCAAAAATTGTTTTGACCAGCACAAGAGTGGATGATTTGTCGGAAGAAATTCAGGAACTGCTGGAAGAGTTCGCTGGCATAGTGGTAGACAAATTACCTCATTCGTTACCACCGATGAGGAGTGTGAGTCATCATATAGACCTCATACCAGGGGCCAGTTTGCCGAACAAAGCTGCGTACAGGTTGACGCCGCAGGAGAACGAAGAAGTCAAAAGGCAGGTGCAGGAACTATTGGATAAAGGACTAATCAGGGAAAGTTTAAGTCCGTGTGCCGTTCCAACGGTACTGAGTCCAAAGAAAGATGGAGGTTGGAGAATGTGTACAGACTCTAGAGCCATTAACAAGATAACCATCAGGTACAGGTTTCCATTGCCACAGATGGATGACTTGATGGACTGTTTAAGTGGAGCAATTTTTTTTTCAAAGGTTGATTTGAAAAATGGATACCATCAGATTCGCATGAGGGAAGGCGATGAATGGAAGACAACCTTCAAAACCAACGAAGGGTTGTATGAATGGCTAGTCATGCCATTTGGCTTGACGAATGCACCAAGTACCTTCATGAGGTTAATGAATGAAGTGCTGAAGGAATTCATTGGTAAGTTTGTCATTGTTTATCTGGATGACATATTGATTTTCAGCAAAACAAAAGAAGARCATCTGAAGCATTTAGCTGCAGTAATGARGAARCTACARCARGAGAAGYTGTTGATCAACATGAGRAAATMTTCATTTATGAAGACAKAACTCATTTACYTGGGRTTTGTCATATCGRMRAATGAATTRAAKATGGATCCAAGTAAAGTGGAGGTAATTRAAAATTGGCCATCACCGAGRAATATTTTCRAGGTGAGAAGTTTTCATGGACTGGCTAGTTTCTACCGAAAATTCATCAGGAATTTCAGTGGAATTAGCGCAACAATGATGGATACTGTCAAGAAAAGACATAAATATTTTCATTGGACTGAAGAGGCAGAGAAGAGCTTCAATCTATTGAAGCGRAAGATCACAGAACAACCAGTGTTGGTGTTGCCGGATTTTATGAAGGTRTTCCAGGTAAAATGTGATGCAAGTGGCTTTTCCATAGGAGCGGTCTTGAGTCAGGAGGACAGACCAATTGCATATTTCAGCGAGAAGATGGATGAGGCAAAGGTGAATTACTCCACGTATGACAAATAATTTTATGCTATCATACAGGCGCTGAAGAAGTGGAGGCATTATTTGATCCCGAAAGAATTTGTTCTGTATAGTGATAATCATGCATTACAGTTTGTGACTCAACAGGAGAAGTTGAATCAGAAACATGCTAAATGGGTAGAGTATATGCAAAATTTTACATTTGTAATTAAACACATTTCAGGTACTGCTAACAAAGTGGTTGATGCTTTGAGCAGGAAGTGTTTATTGCTGCAAGAGTTCCGAGTCAAAACATTGGGTTTTGAAAATCTTAGGGACATGTATGCAGGTGATGCAGATTTTGCAGAGGCATATGAAGCAACTTAGAATCCAATTCTCAGAGACAGAAGCCCATGGATAGATTACATGATCCAAAATGGACTGTTGTTCAGAGGCAACTAGCTGTGTATTCCAAATTTCTCCATGAGGGAGAATCTGTTAAAGGAGAAGCACAGTGGTGGATTGGTAGGGCATTTTGGCCATGATAAGACATTTGCAAAGCTGAGCGAAGCATACTTTTGGCCAGGGATGCGGTCGGAAGTCAAGAAGTTTGTTGACAGGTGTAGAATTTGCCAGCATTCAAAGGGCCGGAAGAAAAATGCGGGATTCTATCAATCATTACCCATACCCGAGAGGCCGTGGGATGAAATCAACATGGATTTCGTACTGGGATTACCAAGGACGCAAAAAAGATATGATTTGATCTTTGTAGTGGTTGACAGGTTTTCTAAAATGGCACATTTTATTCCATGCCAAAAGACCAGCGATGCGACTCATATCGCAAATTTGTTTTTCAAGGAGATTGTTAGACTTCATGGGTTACCCAGAAGCATAGTATCGGACAGGGATACGAAATTCATTGGACAATTCTAGAGGACACTCTGGAAGAAGATGGGGACTAACTTGATGTTTAGTTCTGCCTATCATCCTCAGACGGATGGGCAAATAGAGGTGGTAAATAGAAGTCTGGGAGACTTACTCAGAAGCTTGGTGACAACACACCACAACAGTTGGGACAATGTGTTTCCACAGGCAGAGTTTGCATACGACGACTCAGTGAATAGGAGCACAGGAAAAAGTCCATTTGAGATTGTATACGGCAGGCAGCCAAGAGAAGTATCTGAACTGAGGGATTCAGAGCAGATAATGACTAAGAGCGCAAGCGCTGAAGAATTCGCAGAGGCAATGGAAGAAATTCACAGCAGGGTGAAGGAGCGATTGCTGGAATGAAACCACAAATATAAGCACATAGCAGATCAACCAAGACAACTTTAGTTCGAAGTTGGTGATCTAGTTCTGACACATCTGAGAAAGGAAAGGTTCCCAAGGGGAACATACAACAAGCTGAAAATGAAGAAAATTGGGCCATGCAGAGTCCTGAAGAAATTAAGAGAAAACGCTTATGAGATTGAGTTTCCAGATGAGATTGGAATATCTCCGACGTTCAATGTCTCAGACTTATATCCATATAAGGCTGAGGGAGCAGGAGGAAGTGATGAACATCCAGGGGTCCAGTGGCAGAAGCAGATGCCAATTGCAGAAAAGCCACAGATGGAGCGTATACTTGACAAGAGAGTGAGCAAAAAGACCAGACGAAAGCAATACTTCGAATATCTGGTCAAATGGAGGAACCATCCAATGGAAGATGCTAGCTGGGAGACTGAAGCAGTGATTCAAAAGCATGGATAGACAGTGCAGGAGATCATGGACAAGAGCCCATGAAAGTTTTCAAGCCAAGGAGTATGATGCAGGAGCATCGCCAACTCATCAAGCGAGCCAACACATCAAGAAGAGATCAGCTGGATAAACAAACCCAAATTTTTGAAGTGCTTTGGGATTGTAGCGCAAGTCTTTAATGAACCATTTATGAAGGCGCATTTGTATATTGTATTGGACCTTAAGCCTTTAATCTCTCGTCCTTTGGTAGATAGGAGGCATTTAATAGATTTAATGCTGGTAGATAGGATGTTTAAGTATAGATTTGATAGTTTAGATTCTGAGAGGGAAAACGGATATAGACACCCTCATTATATCATTGTAACATTATCAAGCATTCAGGAGAAGAGAAGAGAAAGCAGAGAATATTGTATGAAGAACACCCATGTACATGCATTTGAATTAATAGAAGGAAGCTTTGATTCAAGCACATGGTTTGTGTTGTTTTCTCTGTGTGTTGATGTTGTGCTCATGAATGTTTGTTTTCTGGTTATGCATTTGCTTTGTATATGCTGTGCATGTGATTTCATGTTTCAACCTGAAGTCTGAAAGGGAGAGAGAATGAGTTTCAATTGTTTCTCTATTTGAGCCAGGAGATTCCTGCAAGGTGTGCAGTCGAATTCATCCGCAAAGAGTGCGTTGATGAAGGCTCAGTAGTTTAACTTTTGTTCTCATTCACCCAGAAGTGGAAGTGAGTTGTTGAATCCCTGCAAGAAGTGCGCAGGCTGAAGAGGAAGTCTCAGTCGTAAATCTGAGCAAAGGAGATCAAAGACTGCTGCTGCAGAAAGTGCGCAGGGCATGCGCGCAAGTTTCCTATGAAGAATCAGAGTGGAAAAGCTCAGGAGGTATAGCACCTTCGTGACATCGTTAATACAGAGCACAAGATTTTGTGTAGAAGAAGGTTCGAGCAGGGTTTGCAAGCGCAGGCGTTGGAGAGTAAGTTCCGAGAAAGAGCATTTAGCCTTCTCAAGAAACCCTCAAGGAGGAGGAATCGACGGTCAGGATTCATAGAGGAAAACAGCGAAATCCCGTCAGCCATTAGATCTCGGGAAAGTTGCGCAGGGGTTAAGCCCGGAGGAGCAGAGGAAGAACCCGGAGGAGACATCGGGATATTGGCGTCATCGGGTTTTCATAAGGTTGAGAATCGAGACCTTGAAAGTCCCGAAATCCCGAGAAAGGATCTCAACCGTTGATCTTGGCAGGACACGTGGCAGGAGATCTGGACGAGTTGGCGTTTGGAGCATCGGGTTTTCCCAAAGGCAAGGAACTCTTGCATATAGGAATCGTGATCTGTGATTTCCCGATTGGATCAGAGCCGTCCAAACAGCAGGGACACGTGGCGAATGATCCTGGAGAATCGGAGTTCGTGATATCGGGTTTTTTGGAGTCGTGAGACTCGAGCATAACGAAATCGTGATCCGCAATTTCCCGACGCGATCAGAGCCGTTAATCTGAAGGATGCGTGTCCAAGGATCCTGAAAAGTTCAGGGTTCGGTATTTCGGGATTTCCGCATGCAAGGGAATCACTGCATTAGAAATCACGATTTTGTGATACCCGATAGAGGAGAGAGGAAGTGGTGACGTGGAGGAGAGAGCTCGCATGTGTATCGAGGTTCGACATTTCAGGATTCTCGGTGACGAGAAACTCACGATGGGAGAAGTCGCGAAATCCCGAAATGCAACGGTCCCACAGTCTGAGCATTTCAGTGGAGGACAGATGTCAGCGCATATCGGAGTTCGGGACTTGGAAGGGTCCTTGAACTAGTGCATTCGAAATCGCGAAACTCCGAATTGCGATTTCTCGACAGGATTAAAGGCGCCATAGTGGAGGACAGGTGTTGGAAGGTTGAACCTTGCCGTGAATCAACGTCAGGTGGCATCGAAAATTGGAGAATCAGGATTTCCAAAGGCGTAAGTTCTACGCATTGCAAATCCGCGAAGTCCGAAACTCCGAAGTGGGAAAGGACTGTGGTCTTGTGGACCAACAGGGCACATGTAAAAGGAGCTAGCCGGAGGGCGCTAAGGGTTGCAGAGTATCATCGCCGATCGGAAATTGGGGATCTGGGAGGTAAGTGATATACGACCTCACAAGTGCCGATTTCCCGAAAGAGAAAATTCCCGATAAGAGCAAAGGAAAATGTTGAGGAACTTTCATCGGGTTTCAGGGGTTGGGAGACCCGAATCTGGGAGTTAAGACTCGTGAATACGTGAAGTCCGATTTCCCGATAGGCAAAGAGAGATCGTCAAGGGAGCCCTGTGGGTGTAGAAGAGTCCCGATAGGGGATTTGAAGAAGCAATTTATCTCTTCGGGCCTAGGGAAAAGAAGGTCCTGGTGAAGCGGACGTGCCCTGGGTGGTGCGTTTGCGTCAATAGTTCACATTCAAATCAAAGTAATGCTCAAAAACAACACCGACAAAACTCCCTATGAGCTATGGAGAGGCAAACCAACAAATGTGAAGCACTTCAAAGTTTTTGGAAGCAAACACTACATCAAAAGAGAATATGGAAAAATGGGAAAGTATGACTTTCGTGTGGACAAATGAGTACTTGTTGGTTACTCAATTACAAGGAAAACATACAAGTGTTACAATTTTAGATTGAACAAATTTGTAGAAAGCATCAACGTAACAATTGATGAAACATGTAGACCAAAATCAAAGGAAGAAGAAAATGAATCAATGGAACAACTTTTCGAAGAAGAAGAAGAAGATGAAAAGGAAGTAGAAGAGGAAGATGAAGAGAATCCGACAGAAGTAGAAGAGAAAGTTCAACATGTGCCTCCAAAGACACCTAGTAGACGACTACAAAAGAATTATCCTTCCGATTAGATTATCGGAAACAAAGATGTAGGAGTTGAGACTAGAAGAAGAATCTGTTTACCAGAACAACAACACCTAACACTCACATCTACGATTGAACCAACCTATTTTGAAGAGGCCAACAAGGATGAATTTTGGAACAAACACATGGATGAAGAATTGGATCAAATAGAGAAAAATGACACTTGAGAATTGGTTCAAAGACCAAAGGATAAGAATATAATCGGCACAAAGTGGGTATACAAGAATAAATTGAATGAAGATGGACATGTTACAAGGAACAAAGCTAGATTGGTATGTAAAGGATATGCACAGGTTGAAGGAATCGACTTTGAAGAGACATTTGCCCCAATTTCCAGAATGGAAGCAATCTGATTTCTTTTAGCTTATGCATGCTCCCCAAATATTAAAGTGTATCAGATGGACATAAAATCAACTTTTTCTGAATGGGGAAATTGAAAAAGAAGTCTACATTGAACAACCAGAAGGATTTCAATTGTCAAAGAATGCAGACTATGTGTGCGAATTAAAGAAAGCCTTGTATGGTCTAAAACAGGCTCCTAGAGCATGGTACTCTAGACTGGATAAATATTTACAGCAGGCAGGGTTCAGAAAAGGAAGTGCAGACAACAACCTCTACATCAAGGTAAGTCAAGGTAATATTTTATTAATTGAAGTTTATGTTGATGATATTATTTTTGGTAGTGATGATGACATTTTAAGCTAGAAATTTGCAAAGGATATGTAGAATGAATTTGAAATGAAATTACTTGGAGAACTATCCTTCTTTCTGGGACTTCAGATACGTCAAAGAAACCAAGGAATTTTTATTTCTCAAACCAAGTATATCAGATAAATGATAAAGAGGTTCGGAATGGAAGATTGCAAACCAATTATCACTCCCATGCAAACCAGTTGCAGGTTAAGAAAAGATGATGATTCAAAGTCTACAGATCAGAGGCAATACATGTCAATGATTGACAACCTACTATATGTGACAACATCTAGACTAGATGTAATGCAGATAGTTGGACAGGTGGCACGATTTCAAGCAGTACCAAAAGAATCACATGTATTAGCAGTGAAGAGAATTTTCAGATATCTCAAAGGAATATAAGAGTTTGGATTATGGTATCCAAAATGAAATGATCTATCTCTTATTGCCTACATAGATGCAGATTGGGCAGGTTGTATTGATGACCGACGAAGCACCAATGGAGCAACGTTCTACTTGGGTGAGTGTTTAGTATCATGGCTAAGCAAGAAACAATCATCAATATCTCTATCTACAACCAAGGTAGAGTATATTGCAACAACATCATGTTTTACACATGTTCTTTGGATGAAACAAACTTTGACATATATACAGGTTGAGTATGGTGAGCCATTCCAATCTATTGTGATAATACAAGCGCTATCAGTATCTCAAAAAACCCGGTGATGCACTCCAAGATGAAGCACATTCCAATCAAGTATTACTTTCTATGGGAACATGTTGCAGAAAACAACATCAGAGTTGAGTATGTGGACACAAAAGAACAAGTGGCAGACATATTTACAAAACCACTTCCACAGGAAGCCTTTGAGTATCTTCGCCAGAGACTCGGAGTTATTTCTACTCCAAAATAAATGGTTTTGAATGCTTATCTTATATGTCTTAGATGTACATGAGGAAGCACCATAAAGAGGACAATTCAGTCCGGGGGAGCAACCCCAGATGGAAAGATAACTTTTCCATTGATGACAAAGGGGGAGAGATTCATCAGATGTAGAGGATAGATGCATCGTTCCAGGGGGAGCAATGGTCACAAATATGTAGAGGACAACGACATGTTTCCAGGGGGAGCATGAGTGATATGACTTTTAGTATTGCATCCAAGTGTTTCCATCAATGCCAAAGGGGGAGATTGTTGATTAAGGTTGGTTTTCATTGATTTGAACCCATGAAGAAAGCCTGGTAGCGAATTCCGGTAGCAAAAAGGTTTGGGTAGTGGACCCAAGGTTGTTTCATATATAATGGTATGAGTTTTAGTATATTTGAAGGTAATACTATTATATATGGATAGTACATGTCATTCCATTTCTGATGGTATGTGGAACGTCACATAAGTCCTCATGGTTTGAGAGTTATGGTCTTACAAACCCCAAAAGGTCAAAGAAGTCAAAGAGCTTGCAAAGAAGAAATTATTATTTAAATGATAAAGTAAAGTGACAAAGTCAAGAAGGATTATTTAAATAATAAAGTGAAGTGACAAAATCAAAGAATATTATTTAAATGATAAAGTGANNTGACAAAGTCAAGGAGGAATATTTAAATGATAAAGTAATGGAGAACTTTCTAATTATGGAAAGTGGTTAACCCTAAAAATGAGGAAAATAGGTTAAGTGACCTAGAAATGGGTTAAGTGACCTAGAAGATGGAGAGTATAAATAAGAGGCAAGTCTCTCTCATTTTACATCACACTTGAGAATATTGAATATCTATAGGTGACTGATGTAACCAAAGGATATCTAAGCCAAATTTCAGAGGGAAGGTGAAGAAAAGAAGGCCGAAATTCAAGGGAGGATAAATGATTTTGATGATGCTTTCTAAGGTATGTTATTTACAGGTCATCTCACCATTTTCGCAATAATTTTTTTTTCTAGAATGATTCAGGCTGTGAAATTGATAGGCAATTGAAGAAACATATCCAAGTATCTGTGGTAAACAATTCATCTTGTGGTTCGTTGTATTTTTGGATTTACACTTCATGAAAAATAGGGTTTGTGGCTAGTCCTGAAACTAGTCTAAAACAAGTGTTTCGGGTAAAAACATCATAACGTCTTCATAATAGATCCAAATTTAGTAAGACTAAATGTGTTGGTTAGAGTAAACTCTGTAGTATGTTGTGTAACATTTTCAGATCGATTCAACAAATATTCCATGCGAGGCACACTCTACAAGGTCACTCTCTAGAATAAGCCAAAATTCAACAAGGTATGCCATTTTTGCTATAACTCCTTTTTTGAGAGGTTCCAAGTAGTGACACCTGGAGGAATTGTATAAAACACACTGAAGAACATTATGTATTAGTTTCAGATCTTTATTCATTAAAGGTACATAGTTATGATTATTTCAAGTTAGGGTTGTTGACTAATCCAAAACTAGTCATGTGAGACTAAAGAAAAGTTCAATGAAAATGCTAGTCTCTTATTGTTAAAGTTAAGAAAGGTTTGCAGGTATGTGATCATATACACCAGGTCTATTGCAGAGTTACAAATCATATTTGGATGATGAAATTGATGAGGGATTTTGGTTAAGGTACATGTTGGGTACATGGTTGAGACAAGTAGTTGATGAGTTGGCACATACATGAGGTGTATAGTTGATGATGTTGGTACATATTGATGAGTAGTTGACACATGATTGATACATGGTTGGATGCACTTTTTTATGGTACAAGTTGATTATAGGTTGTTTGGTATAGGTTGGTGTATGGTTGATGCACTTGTTTATGGTACATGTTGATTACATGTTGAGGTACAACTTGATGCATGGTTTTTGCATGGTTCAGGTTTATTGGTACATGTTTATAGCAGTATATCTCATAGTGATAGTGTGGCAGTGTTTCCATCATTTTACTTCTACTTCAGGGCGGTTGGACGGGGCAATGACATGTGGTTGTAGCCACCTTCTGGTTGTATCCGCAGAACATAGGGGGTTGTAGCCATATAATAAGGGAGTTGGAGATTCCTTCAAGTTGTAGCCTGAGAAACAAGGGGGTTGGAGCCTCCTTCTAGTTGCAGCTGGAAAACAAAGGAAGTTGGTGCTTCCAATGAATGTAATTCTTCAAGACATAAGAAAAATCATCCCGTGGTTTTCTTCCGCTTTGGGTTTCCACGTAAAACACTAGTGTACTGTGTATGTGTATGATTGTTCATTTGTTCATTTCTTATTTACTCTGCAGTTATTGGATGATAATGCTACATTGATATAACACTTGGATTATATGGTTAAAAAGGATTAAATTGCTCTATTACTGATTCACCCCCCCTCTTAGTAATCCAACACTTCCAAGGCTGTCTGAATCCCTACACATCTTCTAGGTGGATACTGGTGGCTTCCCACCTAATCCAACTGGCTTATTTTGTATGTTTTCATGTCAACACATCTTGTTGTACTTCTAGGGCCATTTTGGAGACCCAAACAATGTTTTTTTGGCACACCACAATCAAACTATAGACAAAGTTAGAGTTTGAGGACGTAATGCTTATTTCTCTAAAATACATTTCCAATGAGATATCATGCACCTAAAATGAAGATTGTGTGCAAAATTTATGACCCTGAGAAGTTAACGTATTAACTTACCCAAACGGGGCCCACATGAATTTTGATGTTTCATCTCCTAGGGTTAGGTTTTTTGGATGTCTAGGGTTTTGGCATTCATGTTTATCATAAAAAGGCCTTCAAAGCCTCATTGTAATAATCTTTTGGCGAATGAGCATAGCCGTCACATCTCTTCTCAGAGATAAAGCTTCCACCATTCTAGTGAGTCTTGCATTCTGTATTTTTACAGTCTCTTTACAATTCTTTCATTAATAAAAACCAAGTGTTGTTGTATTTCTCTGTTTCTGGAAATTTTCATGAGTACTTCATTATAATTACTCTTCTTTCATTTCGTTCTGAAAATAATCTGGATCAACCGAATGGAAAATCTACTAAAAAAGGGTCATTCTGGCATTATTTCCCAACTCCATTCCATTCACATCATCAAGACACCCTTTGTGCACCCTAACCTTTAATCTATATTCTCAGGGCACCAACATATTTTTAACACTCCCCATGGAATTCCTCCTTCCCACAGAGCCCATGTTCATTCCATTCCTCTAGTACTAGACAATTTTCCTCCCAATGTTTGCCCTTATCGTCATCCCTCTTCCCAGAAAAATGAAATTGAGAAATTTTTTCAAGAATTCCTATAAGTCGGTGTTATTATTCTTAGTACCTATTGTTCCTAAGTTTGCACTTAAGGCTTCAACGTATAATGTAAAGGCATCCGAAAAAATAAAGAGAGATTTTAATATGAAAAGAAAATTAATTATTTAGGGAAAGAAGCTATGGCTGATTTCTAAGCTGTCTTTGCCTAGCTTCCAAATGTTCCTGGATGCTTATGTCCTGTTCAATCACTTCCCATGAACGTTCAAGTTCAACCTGGGTGTTAGCAGTCTCTAAGATGGTATTAAACAATTTTAATGCAATGTTGGTCTGAAGAAGAAAATAGATGAGAAACCTTTATGAAGCATAAAATGTTAGTAATCTAACTAACTCACAGGTCTTGTATTTGATAATAACAAACACAGATGAAAATATATAAACAATTAGATAACTAAATAAACATATAACCACAGTAGATGTTGTACTAAGTTATGATTAGGCATTCATCAAAGACATATGAATAAATATGATGGAATTTGAAAGAACAGAAGAGCACATAAATCAAGATTGACAAATATGGAGTCTCTGGTCTGCATTTGTCTGAATTCTCAAAAAGGAGAGATCTCTCTATTACAATCGACCAAAAAATAACCTTCTTTGAGTCTTTTGAAATTATATTTATACAAAAGGTTACCAACCCTAGACGGTTGGAATTTTCCTTACTCCTAGATGCTAACGATTACAGAATAAAAACTTGAACCGTTTCACTTGGTTACTTTCTATCTCTCTCTCATACCGGTAGAAAGGGCATACATGTGTTAGTTCATCGATTCTTTGAAGTACTTCCTTCACCTGGCTCAAGACACTCGACGCACCTGCTTAGAAATTGTACTAAAATTATGGAAGGCTCTGTCACATCCTTTGCTTAAAAAAGATACAACTTTTTCTTTAATTTCGACAACTTGTCTTCATTCCTTTTACCTTCAAAATTTATTGATTGCAACTATAAATTTGGCTTTACCAGCCATCTATACATTTGAGCGATGTCAACTTGTTTCAACTGTGAAATTTCAATCTGAGCTTCATTTAATCTTTCTTTGATGTCGAGTTGATGCTTTATAACATTTATTTGTCCTAGTACTCCAACACAATCATCCTTTCCAATGCCTAGTGATTTTTTATCTAGCAAATCAAAAGCCTTTTCACAATCTTCCTTTATTTCTTTGGAATTTTCTTACTCTCGGCTATATTGGCCTCCCATGCCTTTATTATTATATCACCTCTGATTTGTTCTGCGACAGTCAATCGGGGAGTTACTGGTACCTCTTCTCTAGCCGAAGATAAGACTGCTTTTTGAAAGTTGGTTCGGGCTGCAATAACCTCTTTTTCTTTGAAACCAATATTATCTAATGATTGAACCATCTCCCGAAAATAATCTTGGATGATCCCTACCTTAGAAAACATGCTTTGTTGTGTTGCTTCCAACTTCTGATGCACTTCTAGTGCCTCGGCTTGAAACACTACTATATTTACAACCTGGCTTTTAGTAGAACTTAATTTATCTTGCAGTTGCCTTATTAATTCTTCTTGCTGGATGACCCGCCCTTGACTTGATTGAGAAGTCTTGTGTACTTCTTCAAGATTAGATTTAAGTTGTTGGATTTCTTGTCTGTTGTTGGCTCTTTCCTATTCAAGTCCTTTGCTGACCTCGTTTTTGATATTATTCTCTGTATTCCTTTTTTGATCTCGCAACTGACTTATCATCTGATTCCTTTGCCTCAGGATTTCTTTCAAATTATCAATGAAGAATAAGTTGGCCATTGCAAAATATCCCAAAGATCCTACCACCTATGTAGTAAAATATTCTTCTTCGAAATTTTTCCCATCTAATAATACTCTTTGCTTTTTTACCATTGCACCCTCTCTCATTTGCATTTCTTTCTTCACCATGACCTTTCTTTTCTTACTAAAAAAGAACTCGGTGGGAGGTATTTCCTCGACAGGGATAGGTGTGAAATCGCTTATGAACATTGCCTCTGTATTAGAGTTTCCTCTAGTGAACTGTAATGGTGTGACAACCTCAATGGGGTTGTCGATTTATGTGGATAACTGTTTCCTAGCTTCTTTAGTAGTTGATTTCTCAGGTGAAGATGACGGTCTGTCTTATCCTTTCTTTATTATTGTCTCTTTTTGATCTTTGCCCTGGTTGTCTAATATTTCCATCTCTGGGATATCTCTCTTCTGAGTCGAGACCTCAGTTTTCTCCAGGTTTTCCAGGGTATCTTGTTTGGTAGAGCTTCCAACTTCTGGATTTTTGGGTCTTTGTTTGTTGTGTATATGGAGATTTTAGGATTTGCCCTTGTAATAATTTGGGTAGGCCACTTCTTCGGTGTTTTTGGAAATTGTAAAACTTAGCCATTTCTCCAGGTAGTAGAGCTCAAACTCAGCTCATAACTTCTTGGTAATATCTTACCCCTCAGAGCATTTCGTCATGAGGGGACTCTTCATGTTCATACTTTTTAAGATTGCAACCGAACATATGGTTTCCCACTTCCCTCTATGGGTCGTGCTTCTTGAATTCAATGTTAACCAACTTTATCTCTTCTAAAGCTACAACCTCCACCTTGGAGTGACCAAAATCCAATAAGGAAAATGAACCAATAGACAAAGGAAAATATGGCCATACCTTTTTCTGCACGACTTTTAGCTCTTTACTAATCCCGCCGAGTACAGTTTGTCGTGCGAATTGACGAAACACCAGTCTGTCTGGTAAAAATTGCGGTAATGCATATGGAGGGATGGAGTAGCCGAAAACTCTGATATAAGATAAATGTTCCTCTATGTACTAGTCCACCACCTTACCCAGGCTAACCATAACCTTGTCTGAAATTCTTGGCGGTGGGTGATAAAATATTACAATATGCATCGACACCACTACCCAATTAAATATTTCATAAAAGAAATCATTTGCCTTGTCTTCCCAGAGCTTTGAATGGTAATCATGAATTGGTTCAACACTGTCTGGAGTCCAACTCCATCTCATCAGTGGGAAAAACGTCATGAAACATATAACGTCCATAACATAAGCTGACATAAAGAATGAAGCTGGTTGCCCTTTGATTTTCTTCGTTTGGTATTATGAGATTTTGCTAGTTAGATTATCTGAGAGTATCTTTGCCCAGTCAAAAGAAAATCCTTCCACCATCGAGTGAATAATGGGAACCCATGGTAGAAAGAAATGTTTCGTGTTCTCTTTTCCATAAATTCTGCACATCATCATGGCTATATACATGAATTGTGGTTCAAGCGATGAGATGGAATATATGCCGTGAGATTCGGCTTTGAAATTTTCGGGGCGTGAACACCAGTATTTGATCAGGTCAGAAAGACTCTTTCCATACTGATCACACTCCTTATTATTAAAATTCACTAGAAAATTGGCGTTATAAACGAAATTTGATGTTGCAGAGAATTTATACATGACTTGTATGTGTTCTGGTCAAAACGACCCAACAACTACTTTTTGAGAGTTGAATATCGTTTGAGTCGGGATATATACATGATCCAACACCCATCCAATCATGTTGATATAAGGTAAAAGAATCAGCCTGGTTGCTATCTTATGCAGTTCTGCTTGAGCGATAATCTTATATTTGGTAGATAAGTTATCCTTTTCATTGTCGCTTGAATCATCGGGACAATTTACCACTTCGTATTTTATGGTGTTGAACACATGCGTTTAGATTTTAACTATTTATACTTCTGGGAGAAGTATCATAAATAAGATCTGTTTTCTGGCCATAACTTTCACCAGCTGCTTTAGGCTCTTTCCGTGGAGCCATGATATCAAATTCAAAGTTCTGTTACCTGTTACAGAGAATGAGAATGCATAAAACTAGTTATTTCTCTAAGCCAGCTCCAAGACAACAAGAAAGCGATTCAGAACTAAAAATATTCTTTGCCTTAAATGCATAAACCATGCATATACCTTCACTGACAACGTGTTTAATTCCTTTAATAAAAAATATTTGGGTGTTAAAATCTGATCTTATTTGGAATCATTTCCCTAAATCGGATATTAATGTCATTTATGGTCGATATCTCGGGAAAAGCGCAGAATTTGAATGTATCCGAGTTAATTTTGAGCAATAGATTAATTAGAGTATAATCCTCATTTAGTACCTTAATTAATCATACCTATCACTTAATCAAGTTTCGACGTTTCGGGTCTCGGGGATCTTTAAAACAGTTTAAACTAAGACTTACGAAACGCGAAGTCACGACATGTTTTAATTAACTATAATCATATTTAATTCTCTTAATTAATCGCGATTAGTTTTAAAATGTCGGGGTTTCAGGTATTGGGACTTCAAAGCCTTTATATGTAAGAGCATCCCGAATCGCGAAGTCGCGATGAGATTTACTCTTTGTTAATCTTACTTAATCGTTAATGAACTCGACTTAACATTTAACACTTTCGTGAGTTCGGGTATTGAGACTTCGAAGATGCTCAATATTGAACCTTCGTACTTAGCAAAACCCTGACTCCTGAAATTTCGAAAGAAAACCTTTATATAGATTGATTCATGAATTGAAAAGGCGGCTCCATAATCTGCTAAGACATTTAAACCGTTGGATTGATCAGAAGACTTCGTTTCGACGGTGATTATCCAAGTGCATTTTTGTATTTTTTTATTTAAACAAAAATGAAATTTATTTTAGTCTAAGGTTTAGAAAAATATATATGTTTCAACATAGGCTCCATCTAGGGATCTGTAAGATACCAGATATAACAAATACACAGAACAAAAATAAAATGCTAAAAATGGCAGAATAACAGTAATATAACCAGCATAATCTCCACAATAACACATAAATAATATGAGAACAACAAATGAAATAGCACTTTGATTCAGAAAGCAATTTTCACAGGCCTCTTCGAAGGGGCAACCTCCAGTCGAGCAACGCTCTGTTACAATAATATCCAAGCTTGGGTTTTCATACCCTCGACCCTTATTTATACTAAATATGTCTATTAAGAGAAACATCTAGAGGAAGATCCTTCTAGAAGCGAAAGCTTCTATTAGGTCTTCTTACATCCGCCTTGTTCTATTTTATTGAAAGGACTTATTAATATTGACCTTTATTACATCCGAATACATTGATCTACCTATGTGTGGGTTAGGACCTTAACATGTCCGCCCCCTTAAAAACAACGTTGTCCTCAAGGCTTGAGATGTGGAAACTGCTGCAGAATGGTAGTTGGTTCCCAAGTGGCATCTGCTGGAGTCATATCTTTCCACTATACTAGCACTTCCTTGATGGTTCTCTGACTCAGGCAACGCTCATGCTGGTCCAAAACTGCTTCTAGCTATAGCCAAATGGATCCTTCTTCAGCTAAATCTGGAAGGTTGGTTTGAATTCGGCACCTGGTTCCAATCACCTTCTTCAAGCATGAAACATGAAAAACAGGATGTAGCTTCGACTGACTGGGCAAAGCTAATTGATATGAGACTTGTCCCACATGCTTGAGAACTATGTAAGGACCATAAAATTTGGGCGCTAGCTTCTGACAATGCTCGGCCTTCAGGGAAGTTTTCTTATATGGTTGCAGTCGCAGAAACACCCGATCCCCTTCTACAAATTGACGTTTAGAGCGACCTTGATCTGCTTGCTGGTTCATGCGATTCTGTGCCATGACCAAGTTCTCTTTAAGGGTACAAAGAATATCCTCTCAGACTGTAAGTGTTTGGTCAACCGCCTGGACCTTCGAGGTACCCGATAGGTACGAGAGAACTGAAGGTGGCTTCTGTCCATATACTGCTTCAAAAGGAGTCATGCGAGTGGCTGTATGGTATGTAGTGTTGTACCACCATTCGGCTAGGGGTAACCATTGAGCCCACTGGTGTTGTTTTTCAGAGGAAAATCACCTCAGATATGTTTCTAAACACTTGTTGGCAACTTCCATTTGACCATCCGTCTGGGGATGATAAGCTGAGCTGAGATGCAATTGTGTGCCTTGTATCTTAAACAGTTCTTGCCAAAAATTTCTTGTGAAAGTTGGGTCACGATTGGAAACAATAGAGTGTGGCATGCCATGAAGCTTGAAGACCTGGTCCATGAAAATTTGAGCCACCATGGATGCAATAAATGGGTGGTGAAGAGCGCAAAAATGAGCATACTTGGAAAGGCGATCCACCACCACCATTATGACTGATTTAGTCCCCGATTTGGGTAAACCTGTAATAAAGTCCATAGAGATATCCTTGCAAATAGCAGGGGGAATCGAAAGCAGTTGGAGTGTGCCTGGAGATTTGACTGTTTCTCCCTTGTTGTATTGACACACCTCACATTTAGCAACAAACTTACGGATGTCCTGTTTCATACCATCCCAGAAAAAAGAATGTTTGACCCTGTCATATGTTTTGGTGAACCCTGAGTGCCCCGCTGTGAGTGTAGCATGAAGCTCAGAAAGTACCATGGATTTGAGCTTGGATTGTTTACTTAAATACAAGCGGCCTTTGTATCAAAGCTCATCCTGGAGCCAGGAGTACCCTGGGGGAGTCAGAGCCTTGGTATGCGATTGCTAGATTAGATGCAAACTTTTGGGATCTTGAAGCCATTCCTGGCGCACATCTTGGAGCTAATCAGGTACAATGAAGGAAAGAGAAAAAAGGGATCCTTCGTCTTCATATTTCTGAGACAATGCATCCGCCACGACATTGTCTTTTCCCTTCTTGTAAATGATCTCATAATCATATCCAAATATGTTAGTCACCCATTTTTGTTGCTCCTGGGAGGAAATGCGTTGTTCCAGAAAGTACTTGAGGCTTTGATGGTCGGTCTTAATTTGGAATCATTGCCCCAAGAGATAAGGACGCCACAACTCAACAGCATGCATAATCACCAACATTTCCTTTTCATAAATGGGTTTGCCCAGATTCCTTTCAGATAGTTTCTTGCTGGTGAAGGCCAAAGGTCGACCTTCTTGCATAAGGACAGCGCCGATTCCTTTCCCTGAGGCATCACATTCCAACACAAAGGTCTTTGTGAAATCAGGAAGGGCCAGAACCGGAGTGGTGCACATAGACGTATTCAAGGTTTGAAAAGCTTGAGCAGCTGCTAGAGTCCAAGTGAAAGATTTCTCTTTGAGGAGAGCCGTGAGAGGTGTTGCAATCTTTCTGTAGTTCTTAACAAACTTGCGATAATACCCTGTTAGGCCCAAAAATCCACGCAAGATTTTGAGAGTCTTTGGGTGCGGCCAGTCTTGCATAGCTTCAATATTTTTTGGGTCCACCCTGACGCCATCCTTTCCCACCAGATGACCCAAGTATTCTACTTATGAGGCACCGAAAGGACATTTAGACTGTTTCAGGAAAAGTTGGTGCTGAGAGAGTAGGCAGAGAACTTGATCCACATGAGTAAGATGGTCTGTTTAGGTTTTGTTATAGATGAGGATATCATCAAAGAAAACTAAGACAAAATGATGGAGAAAAGGGTGAAAGACATGGTTCATGAGGCTCTGGAAGGTGGAGGGGGCGTTACACAAGCCAAAGGGCATGACCAAAAACTCATAGTGGCCCTCATGAGTGTGAAAGGCTGTCTTGGGGATGTCTACCTCTTTCATACGTATCTGGTGATAGCACGAGTGAATATCAAGTTTGGTAAATAATTGGGCACCACTCAATTCATCCAGGAGGTCATCAATGACAAGAATGGGAAATTTGTCTTTGATGGTCAGTTTGTTGAGAGCAAGGAAGTCAGGACACATTCTCCAAGAACCTTCTTTCTTCAGTACCATGACGACCAGAGACGAGTAAGGGCTCGTACTAGGACGGATGATGCCTGCAGTAAGGAGTTCCTGGACCATTTTCTCAATTTCATTTTTTTGTGCAAAGGGGTGGTGATATGGATGAATATTGGGGGGAAGGCTTCCTGGGACAAGGGGAATGGAATGATCATGAACACCGCGAGAAGGAGGGATTCCTTGGGGAGTGGAAAATACCATTTGATGTTTAGAAAGGAGGGCTTGGAGGTCTTGGGGCACTGGGGGTGTCTCTGTGGCTTGTATGGCATGGAGTTGGGCAATGACACCAAAATGACATTTTTTGAGCATCTTTTCCATGCAATAGGAATTGATGACCTCGGGTGAACCAATAGTGATGCCTTGGAATTTATATTGGTGGCCTTCTTGGTCGAATTGCATGGTTAAGTTCTTAAAATCCATGAGAATGGGACCCAAAGTCCTTATCCAGTCTGCACCCAACACAATGTCGCAACCGCCCATGTCAATAGCAAACATATGGTATTTTAGGTGGTAGCCACCGATTTGGAGACACACATTTTCACAACACCCGCCACATTTCATAGAACCACCATTGGCAATCATGATTTGGAAATTGTTGACAACATGGATGTAGCAATGGGTTTCTTGGGCAATGCGGCGATGAATAAATTATGGGTGCTGCCACTATTAACCAGAATGATGACCTTTCGGTGCTTGATGTAACCGATTAACTTGAGGGTTTGGGGGGCAAAGAAGCCAGTGAGAGCATTGAGGGAAATGATCGGTTCTACTTCAGGAGGGTCGGAGGGAGGGTTTACGTCAGTGATTTCTGGTGACTCGGGCACAAGGGGAATTTCAACATCCTCTTCCGAAATATCCTCAGAGATGGCCATAAAAAGATTTTGGCCTGAGAAATATCCTTACATTTTTGGCCCGAGAAATATTTGTCATCACAATTATAACAGAGGCCTTTGAGTTGGCGTTCAACCATGGTCAATTTTTGGATCTTTAATGGGGCAGAGGGAGTAGTGGGGTTTACTGGTTTAGGGCGAGGGATAAAGGAAGGCTTACGATTTTGAGAGAAAACAATTTGTTGTGCTTCTTTAGCTTTTTTAGTAGCCTCCACCCAACTCACAGGTCGAGCCATGAGGACATGGGCCCGAATCTCCTCCTTGAGGCCACTGATAAAACACTCTCGAAAGAAAGCATCAGTCATGCCCTCTATTCGAAAAGCCAGGTGCTCAAATGAAGCTATGAAGTCTTTGACTATTCCTGATTGTTTCAATTTTGTCAAATGGCCCAAATGGTTGGTGTCAGTGTCAAAGCGTTCATAAAGCTCAGTCACAAATTGGGTCCAAGCAATATACCCTTGATGAGAAGTTTTTCTCCATTGCCACCATTGCCAGCGTTCTTGATCTAGATGGAGAACACCATACTGGAGTTTGGCCAAGTCATATGTAATGTTGTAGAGAGAGAAATAATGTTCCATTTGGGTGACCCAACCAGTGGGGTCCGAGCC
>ML784684.1:231373-262968 GCA_009831015.1 Picea engelmannii | reverse complement strand
CGAATACATTGATCTACGTATGTGTGGGTTAGGACCTTAACAAAAAGGTACTTAGATAATTTTACCAACCTAGGATTTTCTTTGGTGCCTATCACGTCTTCCATCCTTTTCTCTATCATTTTGTCTTAGTTTTATTTGATGATATTCTCATCTATAGTAAAACTTGGCAAGCCCATCTCACCCATGTGGATCAAGTTCTCCATCTATTGTCTAAGCACAAACTTTTTCTCAAACAATCTAAATGTGCTTTTGATGCCTCCTAAGTTGAGTATTTGGGTCATATTGTAGGTAAGGATGGTGTACAGGTGGATCCTAAGAAAAGTGAAGCTATGAAGGATTGGTCTAACCCTAAATTTTTTTAAAGATTGTGTGGGTTCTTGGGTTTAACGAAATATTATCGCAAGTTTGTTCGAAATTATGGAAAAATTGCAGCTCCTCTCACTGCTCTCCTTAAAAAGAATGATTTTAGTTGTATTCCAACAACTGATAAATCCTTCCAATCCTTGAAATAGTCTATGTGCACTACTCCTGTCCTGGCACTACCCAACTAGACCAAGACTTTTGTCTTGGAATGCGATGCGTCACGGAAAGGCATTGGGGCAGTCCATATGCAAGATGGTCGACCTTTGGATTTAACTAGAAAACAACTATCATAGTGACATTTGGGCCAATCAAACTATGAAAAAGAAATGTTCATTATTCTACATGCAATGGATCTATGGCATCCTTATCTCTTGGGGCAACACTTCCAAATTAAAATTGATCATCATAACCTCAAGTATTTTTTGGAACAAAGAATTTCCTCCCTGGAGCAACAAAAATGGGTGCCCAAGCTCTTTGGATATGATTATGAGATCATCTACAAGAAATTAAATAAAATGTGGTTGTTCATGCTCTTTCAAGCGGGAGTGTTTGTCATAATCCCTAGACATGTTGGAAGGGAAACCTATCATTTGGAGGTCGAAATACTGTCTTTCACCTTGAGATTTTTTCCTTTTTTGAGTATCATTGCTCCCTTGCCAATATAGAGAGGAGGATAAACCCTTGTCATCACTCCTTTCCCAGTTATAGGGGAGCGATAATCTTGCCCTATGCTAAGTTCTAAGGGGAGATGAAGTAGTTACAACTATCATGCCTTATTTTGAGAGGTGGTTTCCGGGAGGTTTCAGTTGGTTAGAGGTTGGTTCGAGCTACCTTCTATCCAAGGCAAGTTCAATCTTGTTTGTTTAGCTAAATCCTCATTTGATCCTATCCTCTCAAAATTATCCTATGGTTTTTATGACTCAAATCCTATATAATGGAGGCCATTCTTGGGTGAAAGGGAAGAATTTTAGAGTATCATACCTCTGGTCTTGTGAAATTCAAAGGGTTGGAAATGAGAGCTTGGAGGAGCTAATGCAACTTCGAAATTAAGGTTGTAAATTCTTCATTACTTATTTCTTTCCATATAATATAACTTTTCCTATTCCCCTCATGCTTATATTGTTCAATGTATGAATGTCTATTTTTGCTTAGCTCAAAGTAGGTAGGTCTATTTTTCCTAACAATATATTGTGGAAGAAAAGAGAATTGATTTGTTCCTTGCAGGACTTCTCTTGCACCAAGAGATTGGACATAAAGATAAAGGGCTGGAACAACGAGGACAACCGATGGAAAAGAGGTAATATATCTAGCTTGTTCTCTCATCTTGGTTTTCCATTCTGTTTGTGGGTATATAAAGTAGATCTAGGGGGAAAGTAGGAAACCATTTGTTACTTTCTGTCTTGGATTAAAAGTGTCTTAATCCAAGGGGGGTTTCACTTGTCCGTAGGGGAAAATTTTCCACAACACCATGCAATTCCAATATAGGGATAACAATATAAATTCCAAGGCATCACAACAGGCTCACTTGAGATCATCAATTCCCATCGAATGGAAAAGCTACTAAAAAAGGGTTATTCTGGCATTATTTCCCAACTCCATTCCATTAATGTCGTCGAGACACCCTTTGTGCACCCTAACGTCTAATCTATAATCTCCAGGCACCAAGATATTTTTAACGCTCCCCATGGACTTCATCCTTCACGCAGAGCCCATGCTCATTCCATTCCTGTAGCACTAGACAATCTTTCGCCCAATGTTCACCCTTACTATCATCCCTTTTCCCAGAAAAATGAAATTGAGAATTTTTTTCAATAATTCCTAGAATCCGGTGTTATTCGTCTTAGTACAAACCTCTATTATTTTTTGGTAGTCATGGTACTCAAGAAAGAAGGCACTTGGCGCATGCATCCTAATTTTCATGCCCTCAACAAACTCACAATCAAAGACAAATTTCCCATTCTTGTCATTGATGACCTTTTGTATGAATTGAATGGTGCTCAATACTTTCACAAAATTTGATCTCTGTTATGGATACCACCAGATACGTATGAAAGAGGAAGACATACCCAATACTGCCTTTAGAACTCATGAGGGTCACTATGAGTTCTTGGTCCTGCCCTTTGTCCCGTGTAATGCCCCCTCCACTTTTCAAAGTCTCATGAATCACACATTCCATCATTTCCTCTGTCATTTTGTCTTAGTTTTCTTTGATGATATTCTCATATATAGTAAAACTTAGCAAACCCATCTCTCCCATGTGGATCAAGTTCTCCATCTACTGTCTAAGCACTCATTTTTTATCAAACAATCTAAATGTGCTTTTGGTGCCTCTGAAGTTGATTATTTGGGTCATATTGTAGGTAAGGATGGTGTATGGGTGGATCCTAATAAAATTGAAGCTATGAAGGATTGGCCTCGCCCTAAAACTATTTAAAGATTGTGTGGGTTCTTGGGTTTAATGAAATATTATTGCAAGTTTGTTTGAAATTATGGAAAAATTGCAGCTCCTCTCACTGCTCTCCTTAAAAATAATGCTTTTAGTTGGATTCCAACAACTAATCAATCCTTCCAAGCCTTGAAAGAGTCTATGTGCACTACTACTATCCTGACACTACCTGACTTCACCAAGACTTTTGTCTTGGAATGCGATGTGTTAGGGAAAGGCATTGGGACAATCCTCATGCAAGATGGTTGACCTTTGGATTTCACTAGCAAACAACTATCAGAGTGAAATTTGGGCCAATCAACCTATGAAAATGAAATTTTCATTATTCTACAAGCAATGGATCTCTAACGTCCTTATCTCTTGGGGAAACACTTCCAAATTAAAACTGATCATCGTAGCCTCAAGTATTTTATGGAACAAAGAATTTCCTCCCCAGAGAAACAAAAATGGGTGACCAAGATCTTTGGATATGATTATGAGATCATCTACAAGAAGAGTAAATAAAATGTGGTTGTTGATGCTCTTTCAAGGAAATATGAAGAAGGGCCCCTCTTTTCCCTCTCATTCATTGTAGCAGATTCACTTCAGGCTGTTCATGAGAAATGGTTGCAAGACCCCAAACTTTCTAGCCTGATCCAAATATTGCAACAAGATCCTCAAGATTTTCCAAGGTGATCTTGGCAGAATGAAGAGATTCACTATAAGTTTCGATTGTATTTAAGAAAATAGTCAAACCTTAAACCCATGGTCATTTATGAGTTTTATGCTTCACCCGTAGTTGGGAATTCAAGGTTTACTAAAACCTATTAATGGGTCAATCGTTTTTTTATTTTATTTTATTTTATTTATTTATTTATTTTTTTTTAAATCTAGGATGGTATGAAACATGACATCGGGACCTTTGTGGTTGAATGTGATACCTCAACACAATAATGGAAAAAAAATTCAAAGCTCCATGAACACTCTAACCGCTCCCGATTCCACCTTCTATTTAGAGGGATATTTCTATGGATTTCATTGCTGGGTTACCTAAATCAGGCAATAAGTTATCCATCATGGTGGTAGTATATAGTCTTTCCAAATATGTTCATTTTTTTTCTCTCCAACACCTGTTCACCGCATCCACAATGGCTCATATTTTTATGGATAAAATATTCAAACTCCATGGCATGCCTCATTCTATTGTCTCTGACTGAGATCCAACTTTCACCAGTAATTTTTGGAAAGAATTGTTCCATCTTCAAAGAATACAATTGCATCTCAACACCGCCTATCATCCCTAAACTAATGGACAAATGGAAGTTGTAAACAAGTGCTTGGAAACATATTTGTGATGTTTTTCATTCGATAAAAAAAATCAATGGGCTCATTGGTTACCCCTAGCTAAATGGTGGTACACCACATCTTACCATACTGCCACTCACATGACTCCTTTTAAAGCAATCTATGGGAAAAATCCACTGTCGATTCTCTCAAACATTCCAGGTGTCTCCAAGGTTTAGGATGTTTACAACAATCTTACAGTCCGAGCAACCATTCTCCATACCCTTAAAGAAAATTTGGTCTTGGCTTAGAGTTGCATGAAGCAACAAACAAATCAGGGTCATTTTAAGCATCACTTCACCAGAGGGGATTAAGTGTTTATTCATCTGCAATCTTATAAGTAGACTTCACTCAAAGATGAAAACTGCCATGAAATTGCCCCCAAATTTTATGGCCCTTATACAATTCTCAAGCGAGTGGGCCCCGTGGCCTACCAGTTAGCTCTTCCTAGTCATTCTAAACTCCATCTTGTTTTTCATATATCATGCTTAAAAAAAGTGATTGGAACTAAGTGCCTGACTCAAACCAGTCTCCCTAAGTTGGATGAAGAAGGTTCCATTTGGTTGTAGCCACAAGTAGTCTTGGACCAACGTGAGCGTCGTCTCTGTTGGTGCAATTATATGCATAATATATTACCAAACATAAATTATTGACCGAGATTCGTAATCAACAGAGTTGTTACACTATATGTGCCAACAACATGCGGTTTAACTATGTATGATGAGTATAGCCTATATAAGAAAACAATCTAAAAACCAACACTATGTTTTCACACTTCAAAGATAACACTCTTCACACAATTCAAAAATTAAAAAGAAAAACTCATAGACAAGCATATGATTTAAGATCTTTCTCAAGTGACTAATCTATTCATTGTAGGATCATGAAGAAAAAGATGAACTTTGACTCTGTTTCCTGGAGCAACTAAACTAACAACAATTAGCATGTTGCATATTCTCAAAAGAAAGAATCAATCAATTCTAGAAGAAATAACAGGTACAGGAAGACACTCCATTATAGGTGCATTTAGGGTGAGAGATGGAGGTTTTGATTGTGCCTGTATTTGCAAGATGTAACCTAATCAATTATGGAAGGAAACTCTAAGTGTGATGGAGCACTCCATTAAAGGCTCGTGTATGGTGAAAGATGGAGATCCAACTTGTCCCTAGGTTTGAAAAATAAAAACAAACACTAAAGCATTTAATCTATCAAATGCATGCACTCCAAAGAATCTCTTATAGGTCAACAATATTGTCCATTTACTAGCTTATGAAGGTGAAGATGGATTCTGATCTCATTTCCTGTAACAACTTGCAAGCAATCCCTTTCTAATTTTGCACACTTCTTCAAACCAATGACATTCAGAAAGTAAATCAATGCAACTTGAAAATTATGAAAAGATATTTCATTCCTACACAAGAAACAAAGGTTTTAATGAGATGTTCCATTTTTTTGGCTCATGTAATGTGAAGAATGGACACTCAAACCGTTCATGTAATAACACACTTTGAAATCAATTCCTATTTAATTCCTCGCACTTAATCAAATATTGCAACCTTGAAAAAGAACTGTCTAGCTTATATACCAGGAGCATAATCCATTTACTGGTTCATGTAATATAAGAGATGGAATTATCGAATGGCTCCTTGTCTAACACATGTTACAACTCTCAACAAATTCTAAAAATTAACTCGGATCCATGAATATAAATAATCACACGTCAAAAATTGTTAAACCTAGCCCGTCATGTGTATTTCTGACAACAAGCTAAATAAAATTCCTAAAACTATGGTGCACTAGATTTGATATACTAGCAATAACACACTGAACACTACTCACACTTCACCACTTACAGTCAAAATATTTCCATTTCAGATAAGAAATCAAGCTAACAACAAGAATTACACAAGTACATGAATAAAACAAACATGTATATGAATAAAATCTAAGTTATATTTTACAGCAAGATTACCACATTAGAACGATGGCCCCTTACCGATTCCAACATGGAATTTGGAAAAACTCATAGGATAACGGGTTCCAAAAATGCAAAAGATCAACCACTGTAATTCATATTACTTTCCAACAAAGAGACTTATAAAAAATATATGTTCACAAGCCAATACATCAGCATAAAAATATATGAAATTCTCCTCTCCTTATACCTATGAGGTATTATTTATACATAAAATCCATGGAGGAATGAATGAAACTGAATCCCCAAACTCATAAAACAATTTTTACAATTTTAGGATAAATCCCAAAAATCTGGGTTTTTCATCAATTTGGGCAGGTTTGAATTAGAGATCTATCCATATTTTCTAAAAAAATTGAATTTTGGAAAAGTGCCCTTAATTTACTCAATTTTCCACATTATAGACAAAACCCATATTGTAGAATTTCTAGATCTGATACCATCTACACAGAAATCGAGGCGCAAGTTGGCAGTTTGAGATTTTTGCTAATTTTTGCAGAATCATTCCCCCTGAGATGGAGATCCACACGTGTGATATGGGTGAATTTTGACCCCCTAGTCCGCATGTAGACGTTGCTCTGGACAAAACCCATGTCCCCGATTTTCCTCTAGAGGCATTCAAAAATTTTGAACTATATCTGGTATCGGACGAGCACAACATTGGTACCGGACGAGCACAACATTGATACTAAACGAGATGAGTATTGGATGAACACCGAAACAGGTACCATATGAATAGGGTTTGTTTTCACAAGGTTTGTTTAGATCATTCAAATTAATTAGAGAGATTTAAACATCAAATATTCAATCCAAATCATTAATAAATCATCATAAATCATGATTAAACATAAGTTACCTCATATGTACACAATAATTGCTAAATGACATTTCTGTTGAGGAAAATAGGAAGAGAGTGCATATGTATTAGGAAAAATTGGTCAGGATATGGGACAAGATAAGACAATTGGTGGTGACAAAATGGAGGCTCAACATTTCCCCCATGCCTTATCCATTGCATGTCCTCATGCAACAATGATATTCAAAATTTCAAAATTGATGGTACTACTCACTTGATCAAGCATTCCCTAGAGTTCCACCCTTATTCAGCTCCTTAAGTTCTCTTTTAAGTAACCTACTATAGAATATGAACCACCTGGCCTTTGCTTCACACTTCTTATCCATGGCAAAGTAGTTATGATGGCAAAGTGGAGTCATGAGTAATAGATTAGATATGTTAGTGATTTGACGTTAAGTCTTATCCAATATGTTGTGGATCATAGTTATGAGAAAGGGTTGGATGTGACTCTAATATGATTAAATGATAGTGGCCAACAGTTTTCATAACGACTTTGACTAATAGCCCCCCTGGCTAGATTACCTTTAAAATAAAAGTGATATAAACATAGTTTAGATCCCATTTGAAGAGAGGAATACATAACATAATACATCCCAAGATGATTAACTCGTCTCTTATCCAAGTTTATAGAGATGAATCTCTTCTTGCTTAGGTAGGGTGAATTACATATATCGAGGGTCCCACTTTCATGCAAACCTATTTATTTTAAAGATGGAACCCTAAAGTGGATACTTGAAGGTTCTTAAGAACATCATCCAAGAGATATAAAGGTCATATCCTAGCCTTGAATTGATAATGATTGCTTCAGAATGAGACCCAAGGGATTTTGTTCAGTTTTAGGTGGGCCAATTTATGTTTTTTTAACTCCCTTTACCCAGCATAGCCCCACTTCAAGAAGACCTGTTCAGTACCCCAACGAGTTCACCTTAGTACCATAAAAGCATGGCCCCACTGCCAGTAGGATTGTTCAATACCTCGATGGGTTTACTTGTACTTCCTAATACTTCATTTTTATTATATTAATCAAAAGATTTAGAATAATGTATATTGTTCATTGGCAACTTTTGAGTAAAAGGAAGGCAGGTGGTATGAGAGTGTTTTAGAGTTATTAGGCACATAATTAATCCCTTGCAATCATCCAAAGATTGACATCATCCACAGTAGCCTTAAATATCATCTATTCAATGTATAATGGAACATCTCGGATAATGACTAAGAGGTCCCTCTAGTTAATCTTATTAGGGTTCTCATGAAAGTTCATTGAGGTTTTGCAGGGACGGTCCACCACATGATGTTTTCATCAATACCTCTCAAGAGAAACTTGTAAATATAAACTTGGATAAGAACTTGTTGAATCAAATAGGTTAGTATTAGACATAATGGTGTCCCCACTTTAAAATGGATATGTCAATTATTAATCACTTTTTCATAATGATGAGGTAATAAGACAGGTGCACCCATTATCATATAGAGCTAAATGTGAAAATATCTCCTTAAATGATAGAAAGGATGATTCATTTAGGGGTGAGTGTAGAAATGTAGGAGGAATATGTACATGAGAGTAAAGAACATTTCAACACATGACTTAAATGATCCTTGATAGAAAGAACATGGAAAGATTAGACCATACCTCCAATTACCTAAAGTGAAAACAATGTTAAGTACATGAAAAAGATCATATCACTTTGGCATCAGTACCAGATTAGTAACTAGTATCAAAACATGTTTCTACAATACTAGAATAGATAGTACATGAACATGACAGTACCGGAACAAAACAGTACCAGAACAAGATTCTGTAGTACCAGAACAAGATAGTATTGGAACATGATTTTGCAGTACCGGAACATAACAATACCAGAACATGTCTTTATGATATTCAAAATGGAATTTGCAGAGCTCACAGTGTGACTGGAATAATCTGAGTTTCATTCTTATGTGTATTGTGGCCAGAATTCTATAGGTAACTAATGCAAAAATTTGGTATTGGTATCAGAATTCTAGAAAAGACTATCAAATTCCAGCACTGAACATGTTGATTTGGACTTGCTGACAGAAGTTGAAAAGAATATGAAGGTCCCAACAACCACTCCCCCATGCCTGAGGTTTTGCATGCCCTCATGCACACAATGTGAGACGCTAAAAAATAAGGAGTGTTGTTGAGAGGGATGCGAACAACTTCCAAAAAAAACAAACCAATATAACTAATTAAAACTAGATTTTTATTCATGCTTACAAATAGAAAATTCAGGGGAGATGTCAAAAGTTGAACCATGCATACATTATTCATGATTTATTTGACCAAAAATGATTAGCTATGAATAAAATAGTATGGAATTAACATTCAATTTCAATTTCTATTAAAAAGATCACTTAATCGATGATCTTTGTGAAATAGTGGTCTTAAAATAGATAGGTAATGATAAAGCACAAATGCATCTTTTTTAACAACTTAAGGAAAAAGAAGAAATTTGAGGAGACAGGTCATGAAGTACTCCCTTAAGTGTTCTCTTCCGTTGACAATGATGCATTCTCCACTTTTGAAAATACCCTTCCAGTATTATGTGTGCATTTAGAGGATGAAGAGATTACCTTCTCATAAAATTCCAAACAAAATTATCATAACTTTTAGAAAGAAATTTACTATAGAAACAAAATATCTCAAAATGATTGCTTTGTTAACTTTTGACATTCCCATTTATGAAAAGTATGAAATATAGGTTGCATTTCACTTATATACAACATTTATTTACTATTCTACTCTTATTGAACAAAATAAAAAGTCCTTCAAGTATAGGAATACTTCCAGTGAAGCCATGTGCGTAACATGGTTAGAAATATATTCATATTCGAGTTTAAAAGATAAATTTTAATGCATACCAGAGTATGAAGGACCAACTGCTTTGATGATGAGATCAAACAATAATGAAAAGTAAAAGAGTAGTGCGTCCTGATAACTAATTGGAACCATTTTTCAATAGTATCATGGTATTCTTGTTTTTATTCTTTGTTTAGGTCACACATGTCCTCCTTTTCCATGCTACGCGGATTATCTTCTTCAATATGATTGGTCTTTGGAATACATACAAGATCTGCTGAGAGGCATGCTAAGAACTCCTCAATCTCAAGTTCCAATGGTTGCTCTCCATTGAATTCTATCCATGATTATTTAGTCTCCTCAACAAATTGACAAGAGGAATCCGAAGGGACTTCTAAATATTCTTGTGGAGAGACAAATAAATTATTTACTGTTGTGCATATATCCTAGCTGCTGCTAGAATGTGAGAAAGTTCTTGGAGGAACATTCTTCAATCTCTTGATCATCCATGAATTACTCTAGTTGGTTGATGATCCCTGTCTCGCAACACAAATTAGTACTCAAGGGTTCTTACAACACCCCAAAAATGATTTATCATCAAAGATATGAATTTTAAAACTAAGAAATTAAAACTATTTGCAAAAATAAAACACACCAAACTTGAACGCCTTGCATTACTGGAAGCCTGTTGTCACCAGGTTATCGGTTCACACAAGTCAGCTCATCATAAATAAAACTAAATTTGCATAAATAAAAACACACTTTTGCATAGAATAAATAAAAACACACTTGCATTAAAAGAAAAACACTTATGCATGAAAGGGAGAGGACAACCTAGCTTTGGAGAAACCCCACTAAATTGGATGCGTGGGCTCTTCCCTCACGTCTTACCGTATTTTCTCTGCCCTTAGTTCGTCCATAAAACCAAACCAAAACCATTAAAGCAATCTAATTCAAATACTACCTATTACCATTTACAACTCCCCGACAATGATGCCGAAATGTTGGTGCTATTATATGTATAATATATTACCAAACATAAATTATCGACCAAGATTCATAATCAACAGAGTTGTTACACTATATGTGCCGACAACATGTGGTTTAACTATGTATAATGAGTATAGCCTATATAAGAAAACAATCTAAAAACCAACACTCTGTTTTCACACTTCAAAGACAACACTCTTCACACAATTCAAAAATTAGAAAACAAAATCATAGACAAGCATATGATATAAGCTCTTGCTCAGGTGACTAATATGTTCATTGTAGGCTCATGAAGAAAAATATGAACTGTGACTCTGTCTCCTGGAGAAACTAAACTAATAGAAATTAACATGTTGTATATTCTCAAAAGAAAGCATCAATCAATTCTAGAAGAAATAAGAGGTAGAGGAAGACACTCCATTGTAGGTGCATGTAGGGTGAGATATGGAGGTCTTGATTGTGCCTGTCTTTGCAAGATGTAACTTAATAAATTATGGAAGGAAACTCTAAGTGTGATGGAACACTCCATTAAAGGCTCGTGTATGGTGAAATATGGAGATCCAACTTGTCCCTAGGTTTGCAAAATAAAAACAAACACTAAAGCATTTAATCTAACAAATGCATGCACTCCAAAGAATCTCTTACAGGTCAACAAGATTGTCCATTTACTAGCTTGTGAAGGTGAAATATGGATTCTGATCTCATTTCCTATAACAACTCAATTCAATAATAACTTGCAAGCAATCCCTATCTAATTTTGCACACTTCTTCAAACCAATGACATTCAGAAAGTAAATCAATGCAACTTGACAATTATGAAAATCTATTTCATTCCTACATAGGAAACAAAGGTTTTAATGAGATGTTCCATTTGCTAGCTCATGTAATGTGAAGAATGGACACTCAAATTGTTCCTGTAATAACACACTTTGAAAGAAATTGCTATTTAATTCCTCACTCTCAATCAAATATTGCAACCTTGAAAAAGAATTGTCTAGCTTATATACCAGGAGTATAATCCATTTACTGGTTCATGTAATACAAGAGATGGAATTATCGAATGGCTCCTTGGCTAACACATGTTATAACTCTCACCAAATTCTAAAAATTAACTCAGATCCATGAATGTAAATAATCACACTTCAAAAATTGTTAAACCTATCTTGTTATGTGTATTTCTGACAACAAGCTAAGTAAAATTTCGAAAACTATGGTGTGATGCAGGAGCATCTCAAGCGAGCCAACACAGAGACAACAGACAGCTGGAAAATCACCCAACACAAATTTTGGAATCACCTTGAAGTTATTGCGCGATCTTAAATGAAGCCATTAAGAAGAAGCGCACTTGTAAAATGTAACGGGACCTTGAGCGATTTGCTCTCGTCCTTAGTAGGTAGAAGGAATTTACAATAGTTAATGCAAGTAGATAGAATTGAATGTTAGATTAGACAGTTTTAGAGTGCAAGAGGGAAACGGGATATAGACACCCTCCTTGTACATTGTAATATTATTATGAGAGCATGATTATGAGCATAGGAGAGAAGCAGAGAGCTGTGTAGTAGACTCCATGTACAGAAGTTCTGAATTAATACAAGAAAGCTGTGATTCAGGCTCATGGTGTCCATATATTCTCTATGTATGCATCTTTGAATGTTATGCTCATGAATGTCTTACTCTTTCTGTCATGCAATTGCTTTTATGCCATGTATGAATGATTTCTTGTTGAATGTTTGAAATTTGAGAGGAAAGGGAAAAGGAATGAGTTTCAATTGTTTCTCTATCTGAGCAAGAGTTCCTGCAAGGAGTGCAGTCGAATTGTCTGCGAGGAGTGCATCGACAAGGTGTTCAGAGGTTTGTCTCTGAAAACTCAGGAGATATAGATTTTGTTCTCATTCACTCAGACGTGCAGATAAGCATCGGAGTCGTGCAAGGAGTGCGCAGGCTGAGTGAAGTCTCAGGGTTGCGGACCTGAGTGAAGCATTGGGAGACTGTCGCTGCAAACATGCGTAGAATCGAAGGATCTCAACACTTGGAAGTGCTTGAAGGTTCCCGCAAGGAGTGTGCGCAAGAGTTTTCTGAAAGACTCGAAGTTGGGAATAATTCAGAAGGAATTGGGCCTTTGAAGCAGTCGAAGGAAGGTAAAGACCAAGTACATTGAAAGTTTGTAGGAAGGCGTAGCGACGTCGGACCACAGGAGGACGAGTTCTCATAGAAAGAACGGACGGTCGGAATTCTCTAAAGAGAATTCGCGAAGCCCTGTGAACCATTGGATCTCACGGAGGAGCAGGGGAGATACGGCGAGTATTCCCAAAAGGTTCTAAACTCAGGAGGAGTAGGACCGTGAGATCCGAGCCACAAGGGTCGTCGGATTTACATGTGGATACCTATATCGGGATTTTGTGGGTTGAAGTTCCAAAAATCTAGCAACAGGAATCGCGATATCTCAAATCACGAAGTCCCGAAAGCTGAGGGGATTGTGTGGGCCACCGCGGAGTCAACAAGTGGACAGGTGGCGCACTCTCGACGAGAAGTCAATTCAGTTGACGATTTCAGAGTTTCGCGGGGTGAAGTCCCAAGTCTTTTGCATTAGGATTTGCGATATCACGAAGTCCGAAGTTCTGACAGAAGTGAAGTGGCATTGAAAATTCAAAGCTCACGAGTGTATCAAAGTTTCGGCAAATCGGGATTCGGGAGTCGAGGAGACGAGTTTCTCGACATCGCGATCGCCAAAATTGTGATAAGGAAAATCCTGAAAAAGAAAGAGGAAAGGTCAGCGTTGACTGTTTTCGGGTTTCGGGGATTCAAGAGACCAACGCTCGACCTACGAACTCGTGAAAGCACGAAATCCAATCTCCTAAGTGCAAAGAGGGGATCCCATGAGGATTTGTTGTGGGTGTATATTTTCCGAAAGGAAAATAGAAGAGCCAGTTCAAAGCTCTTCGAGCCGGTGTAAGGGAAAGATCCTGTGTTGACGTGGACCTTCCGACCCGCGGGTTGTGGAGGGAGCGTGCGTCATCATTTCAGGTATTAGAGCCAAAAAAGGTTCTTTGCTTTCTGTAGCAGAGAAGAAGAGATTTCACCATGCCACCAAGGAGAAGGGACAGGAAAACACCCGATCCACTAGAGGAGAGGGAAATGCCGAGAAGAAGAGGTAGGCATATGACTGATCCAGCCATGGAGAAAGAAATGCGTGATCTACGAGATAGACTCGAAGACATGGAGACAACACAAAGACGCACAGTCAGTGCTGGGGATCTCAGTGATTCCGAGAGTGAAATTGAGGTTGAACATGAAGAAGAAGTTTCAGCGGAAGATGCAACAAATGAACGTTTGATCAAAGCTATTGCAAGAATGGGTGCAAGAGCGAAGATGGACATTCCAGTTTATGAGGGAAACCTGGATGCAGAGGAGCTTCTAGACTGGATTAGAGCTCTAGACACATACTTTGACTATGAAGATGTCGAAGAGGACAAGAAAGTCAAGCATGTTGTCACAAGATTGAAGGGACATGCAACATTGTGGTGGGATGAACTACAAGCTGATAGACGCTACAAAGGCAAGCCAAAGATTAAGAAATGGGATAGAATGATCGCGAAGATGAAGACAAAATTCATCCCCGGAGATTATCAAATTACTCTGTTCAGGAGAATGCAGAACCTGAGACAGAAGCTGATGACAATAAAAGAATACACCGAGGAATTCTACAGGCTGAACATCAGGGCAGGTCATCGGGAGAGCGATGATGAAAAAGTTGCCAGATACATGAATGGTCTAAGATACGACATTCAAGATGAGATGAACATGGTAACCATCCGAACGGTGGAAGATGCTTATCAGATGGCTCTGAAAGCTGAAGAGAAGCTGAGTCGAAAGCAGGGTCAAAGAGGCCGAGGTGGAAGTCATCCCAGAGGCAAATCAGTTGCCCAGGACAAATATCAGAAGCCCAGGGAGGACTGGAAGAAACCTCAGACTCGAACTGAGAGAGGTGGAAACTCACAACGAGGGCGATATGCTGAACAGAGAGGACAACATATTGAGCAGAGAGGAGAGTATGTTGATAATAATACTTTTCCTCGTACTAGAGGTAGAGGAAGAGGAAGAGGTGGAGTAACAACATGCTTCACATGTGGAAAGAATGGGCACAAGTCTTACGAGTGTCCAGATAAAAAGAAGGAAAGTGGAGAAGCTCACATCGCCGAAGCACAGAGGCGAGATGTTGAGGCAGAAGACGCTGAAGGTAGAAGATCGCTGATGATGCGAAAAGTTATTTTGACACCGGAGAAGGAGGTGGAGAGTTCAGTCCAAAGGACCAGACTTTTTAGGACTGCTTGCAAGGCCAAGGACAGGGTATGCAAGGTCATTGTGGACAATGGTAGCAAAGATAATCTCGTTTCAACAGAGATGGTAGAAAAGTTGGAGCTGGAGACAAGTGAACATCCAAGTCCATATAGAGTTTCATGGCTACAAAAGGGACATCAGGTAAATGTCACTAAACAATGTTTAGTTGAATTTAAGATAGGAGGATATAATGATAAGATACTCTGTGATTTTATTCCCATGGATGTTTGTCATATATTGCTGTGTAGACCATGGCAATATGACAAAAATGTGATTCACGATGGGAGGATGAATACATATACCTTATAAAAGAATGGGAGGACTCACATGTTGCTTCCAATCAAGGATAAGGAGGTGAAACTGGAAGTAAGCAACATTGTACTTCTCATGAGTGGGAAGGAACTTCTTACGGAGGTCACGAAGAAGGAGGAACCACAATTCATTGTGATTAGGAAACCAATGATTGTTTTAACTAGCACAAGGGTGGATGATTTACCAGAAGAAGTTCAGGAACTGCTGGAAGAGTTCGTTGATATAGCAGTGGACGAACTACCTCGTTTGTTGCCACCGATCAGGAGTGTGGGTCATCATATTGATCTCATACCAGGGGCCAGTTTTCCAAACAAAGCCGCATACAGATTGATGCCGCAAGACAATGAAGAGGTTAAAAGGCAAGTCCAGGAGTTGTTGGACAAAGGTTTGGTCAGGGAAAGCTTGAGTCCATGTGCTGTTCCGACAATACTCAGTCCGAAGAAAGACGGAGGCTGAAGGATGTGTACTGACTCAAGGGTGATTAACAAGATAACCATCAGGTACAGATTTCCATTGCCGAGGATGGATGATCTGATGGATTGCTTGAGTGGAGCAAAGTATTTTTCAAATATTGATTTGAAAAGCGATTATCATCAAATCCGCATGAGAGAAGGTGATGAATGGAAGACAGCCTTCAAAACCAACGAAGGATTGTATGAGTGGCTTGTTATGTCGTTTGGCTTAACAAATGTGCCAAGTACCTTCATGAGGTTGATGAACGAAGTCCTGAAGGAGTTCATCGGAAAATTTGTCATCGTATATTTAGATGACATACTGGTTTTCAACAAAATAGAGACTGAACACTTGAAACATTTGGCTACAGTGATGCAGAAATTACAGCAGGAGAAGCTGTTGATAAACATGAAGAAATCCTCGTTCATGAAGACAAAGCTCATTTACTTGGGATTTGTTATTTCTGAAGACAAGTTGAGGATGGATCCAGATAAGGTGGAAGTGATTAAGAATTGGCCATCACCGAAGAACATATTTGAGGTGAGAAGTTTTCACGGATTAGCTAGTTTCTACTGGAAATTCATCAGGAATTTCAGTGGAATTAGTGAAGCAATGATGGATACAGTAAAGAAAAGACATAAGTCTTTCCACTGGACAGAAGAGGATGAGAAGAGTTTTAATCTGTTAAAGAGGAAGATTACGGAACAACCAGTTCTGGTGTTGCCGGATTTCCAAAAGACATTTCAAGCGAAATGCGATGCGAGTGGATTTGCAATAGGGGCAGTCTTGAGTCAGGAAGATAGGCCAATAGCATACTTCAAAGAGAAGCTGAATGAAGCGAAGGTGAAGTACTCCACATATGACAAGGAATTTTATGTTATCATTCAGGCATTGAAGAAGTGGAGACACTATTTGGTTCCGAAGGAGTTTGTCTTATACAGTGACAATCATGCACTGCAGTTTGTGACTCAACATGAGAAGTTGAATCAAAGACATGTAAAATGGGTTGAATATATGAAAATTTTCACTTTTGTGATTAAACATATTTCTGGTACTACTAACAAATTTGTTGATGCTTTGAGCAGGAAGTGCTTGCTGTTGCACGAGTTCAAGGTCAAAACATTGGGTTTTGATGATCTCAGGAACATGTATGCTGATGATCAGGATTTTAAGGAGGCGTATGAAGCAGCTGAGAATCCAATTCTTAGGGATATAAGCCAATGGGTAGAGTACATGATCCAGGAAGGATTACTGTTTAGAGGTAATCAACTGTGTATTCCGAAATGTTCCATGAGGGAGAATCTGCTGAAGGAGAAACACAGTGGAGGATTGGCAAGGCACTTTGGTCACGACAAAACGTTCGCAAAATTGAATGAGTCATATTTTTGGCTGGGAATGTGAGCAGATGTCAAGAGATTCGTGGACAGCTGCATAATTTTCCAGCATTCGAAGGGAAGGAAGCATAATGCGGGGTTCTATCAACCATTGCCCATACCAGAAAGGCCGTGGGATGCAATTAGCATGGATTTTGTATTGGGGTTGCCAAGAAGAAAAAGAGGTTTTGATTCAATCTTTGTGGTGGCGGATATATTTTCCAAGATGTCACACTTCATTCCATGTCAGAATACTAGTGACGCAACTCACGTTGCGAATCTGTTTTTCAAAGAGGTCATTCGACTTCATGGCTTACCAAGAAGCATAGTTTCGGATCGAGACACCAAGTTCATGGGACACTTTTGGAGGACCTTATGGAAGAAGCTGGGAACTAACTTGTCATTTAGTTCAGCTTATCATCCTCAGACGGATGGACAGACAGAGGTGGTGAACATAAGTCTGGGAGACTTGCTGAGAAGCTTGGTGACATAACACCATAGCCAGTGGGACAACATATTACCACAGGCAGAGTTTGCTTATAACGACTCAGTTAACAGAAGCACAGGGAAAATTCTGTTTCAGATTGTCTATGGCATGCAACCGAGAGGAATTTCTGAATTGAGATATTCATAACAGATTTCAACTAGGAGCGCTAGTGCAGAAGATTTCGCAGAGGCGATGAAGGAACTTCACATCCAGGTGAAGGAACGTTTGCAGAATTCGAGCCAGGAATATAAGCGCAGAGCTGATCAACACAAGAGGAAACTTCAATTTAAGGTTGGTGACTTGATTCTGGCACATTTGAGAAAAGAAAAATTTCCGAGAGGAACATATAATAAGCTGAAGATGAAGAAAATCGAACCATGTAAGATCTTGAAGAAATTTGGGGCAAATGCTTACGAGATTGAATTACCTGATGGGATCGAAATTTCTCCGATATTCAATATCTCAGATTTGTACCCATATAAAGCCGAGGAAGCAGGGACAGGAAATGAGCAGCCAGTGATCCAGTGGACAAAGTAGATGCCAGTTGTAGATAAGCCACAGATGGAGCGCATACTGGACAAGAGGGTCAGCAAAAAGACCAGACGAAAGAAATACTTAGAATATTTGGTCAAGTGGAAGGGCCATCCAGTTGAATATTCCAGCTGGGAGAATGAGGCGGAGATACAGAGGCATGGACGGACTGTGCGTGAGCTCATGGACAGGAGCCCATGAAAATTTTCAAGCGAGGGAGTATGATGCAGGAGCATCTTAAGCGAGCCAACACGGAGACAATGGACAGCTGGAAAAGTGCCCAGCACAAATTTTGGAATCACCTTGAAGTTATTGCATGATCTTAAATGAAGCCATTAAGAAGAAGCGCACTTGTAAAATGTAACGGGACCTTGAGCGATTTGCTCTCGTCCTTAGTAGGTAGAAGGCATTTAGAGTAGTTAATGCAAGTAGATAGAATTGAATGTTAGATTAGACAATTTTAGAGCGCCAGAGGGAAACAAGATATAGACACCCTCCTTGTACATTGTAACATTATTATGAGAGCATGATTATGAGCATAGGAGAGAAGTAGAGAGTTTTGTAGCAGACTCCATGTACATAAGTTCTGAATTAATACAAGAAAGTTGTGATTCAGGCTCATGGTGTCCATATATTCTTTGTGTATGCACCTCTGAATGTTATGCTCATGAATGTTTTACTCTTTCTGTCATGCAATTGCTTTTATGCCATGTATGAATGATTTCTTGTTGAATGTTTGAAATCTGAGAGGAAAGGGAAAATGAATGAGTTTCAATTATTTCTCTATCTGAGCAAGAGTTCCTGCAAGGAGTGCAGTTGAATTGTCAGAAAGGAGTGCGTCGAGAAGGTGTTCAGAGGTTTGTCTCTGAAAACTTAGGAGAGATAGCTTTTGTTCTCATTCACTCAAACGTGCAGACAAGCACCAGAGCCATGCAAGGAGTGCGCAGGCCGAGTGAAGTCTCAGGGTTGCGGACCTGAGTGAAGCATTGGGAGACTGCTGCTGCAGGCGTGCGCAGAGTCGAAGGATCTCAACACTTGGAAGTGCTTGAAGGTTTCCGCAAGGAGTGCGTGCAAGAGTTTTCTGAAAGACTCGAAGTTGGGAATAGTTCAGAAGGAATTGGGCCTTCGAAGCAGTCGAAGGAAGGTAAAGGCCAAGTACATTGAAAGTTTGTAGGAAGGCGTAGCGACGTCGGACCACAGGAGGACGAGTTCTCAGAGAAAGAACGGACGGTCGAAATTCTCTGAAGAGAATTTGCAAAGCCCCGTGAACCGTTGGATCTCACGGAGGAGCAGGGGAGATACAACGAGTATTCCCAAAAGGTTCTAAGCTCAGGAGGAGTAGGACCATATATCCGAGCCACAAGGGCCGTCGGATTTACACGTGGATACCTGTATTGGGATTTCATGGGTTGAAGTTCCGAAAATCTAGCAATGGGAATCGCGATATCCCGAATCGCAAAGTCTCAAAAGATGAGGGGATTGTGTGGGCCACCGCGGAGTTAGCAAGTGGACAGGTGGCGCACTCTCAACGAGAAGTCAATTCAGTTGACGGTTTCGGAGTTTCACGGGGTGAAGTCCTGAGCCTTTTGCATTAGGATTCGCAATATCACGAAGTCCGAATTCCTGACAGAAGTGAAGTGGTGTTGAAAAGTCAAATCTCACGAGTGTATCAGAGTTTCAGAAAATCGGGATTCGGGAGTCAAGGAGATGAGTTTCTTGACATCGCGATCGCCGAAATCGCAATAAGGAAAATCCCGAAAAAGAAAGAGGAAAGGTCAACGTTGACTGTTTTCGGGTTTCGGGGATTCAAGAGACCAACGCTCGACCTACGGACTCGTGAAAGCGCGAAATCCGATCTCCTAAGTGCAAAGAGGGGATCCCACGAGGATTTGTTGTGGGTGCAGATTTTCCGAGAGGAAAATCGAAGAGCTAGTGCAAAGCTCTTCGGGCCGGTGTAAGGGAAAGATCCTGTGTTGACGTGGACCTTCCGACCTGCGGGTTGTGGAGGGAGCGTGCGTCATCATGGTGCACCAAATTTGTTATACTAACAATAACACATTGAACACTACTCACACTTCACCAATTACAGTCAGAATTTTTCTAATTCAGATAAGAAATCATGCTAACAACAAGCATTACATAGGTACATGAATAAAACAAACATGTATAGGAATAAAAGCTAAGCTATATTTTACAACAATCTTACCACATTAGAATGATGGGCCCTTACCGATTCCAACATGGAATTTGGAAAAACTCACAGGATAGCGGGTTCAAAAAATGCACAAGATCACCACTGTAATTCATATTACTTTCCAACAAAGAGACTTACATAAAATATATGTTCACAAGTCAATACATCAGCATAACAATATATGGAATTCTCCTCTCCTCAGACCTATGAGGTCTTATTTATACATAAAATCCATGGAGGAATGGATGAAACCGAATCCCCAAACTTAGAAAACAATTTTTACTTTTAGGATAAATCTCAAAAATCTGGGTTTTTCATCAATTTGGGTAGGTTCGAGTTAGAGATCCACCCATATTTTCTAAAAAAAAATCAAATTTTGGAAAAGTGCCCCTGTATTACTCAATTTTCCATATTACAGACAAAACCCATATTGTAGAATTTCTAGATATGATACCATCTACACGGAAATCGAGGTGCAAGTTGGTAGTTTGAGATTTTTGCTAATTTTTGCAGAATCATTCCCTCCAAGCTGGAGGTCCACACGTGTGATATGGATGAATTATGACTCATGTATCCGCGTGTAGATGTCTCTTTGGACAAAACCCATGTCCCCGATTTTCCTCTATAAGCATTCCAAAATTTCGAACTATATCTGGTACCGGACGAGCACAACATTGGTACCGGACGAGTTGAGTACTAGCTGAATACCGAAACAGGTACCGAATGAATAGGGGTTGTTTTTATAAGGTCTACTTAGATCATTCAAAGTAATTAGAGAGCTTTAAACATGAAATATTCAATCCAAATAATTAATAAACCATCATAAATCATGATTAAACATAAGTTACCTCATATGTACACAATAATTGCTAAATGACATGTCTCTTGAGGAAAATAGGCAGAGAGTGCATATGTATTAAGAAAAATTTGTCAGTATATGGGACAAGATAAGGAAATTGGAGGTCACAAAAAGGAGGCTCAACAATCTCCATCAGTGAACCATCAAGGAAATGTTAGTTCAATGGAAGGATACAACTCCAGAAGATTCCACTTGGGAGATGACTTCCATTCTGCAACAATTTACTCATCTATAGCCTTGAGGACAAAGCTATTCTTCAAGGGGGAGGTCATTTTAGGGACCTAACCTCCCTAACCCCTCATGTAGGTAGAATAATATATTTCCCATGCAATAAAGGTGACATTAGTTAATTAGGATTATTTAATAATGTGGACAAAACTGATGTAAGAAGACTTAATAGAAGCTTCCGCTTCTAGAAAGATATTCCTCTAGAATGTTCTTTAGAAGGTAGAATTAGTATAAATAGGAGTATAAGGCATGATAAAGTATTGTCTTGAGAATTATTGTAATAGAGATCTTCTCTACCAGAGGTTTCCCCCTCGAAGAGGCAAGTGAACTTGGATTTCTATCAATAAAGGTATCATTTTTGGTGCTATGATTCTCTATATTTTATTGTTCCGTTGGTATTTGTTGTAGTATTTATGTTTCTTATTATTATAATACATATGGTACCTTGCACATATTTATATAGTGATACAAATCACAACCCTAAAAATGAATTGGATGACGAACTATGTGGGAGTGAAGGGAGGTGTGTGAGAGTGAAGGAGATGCACCAATGATGGTGGGGGAAACCCAAACAATAGATTGACAGACTAGTGGAGGTGTTTCTATATGAGGGAGACATATTTGCAAGTTGAGGATGACATGATGGTAGGTAGAAAGAGGGTCGAGAGTCATTTTTGCAAGAGAATGAAAACACCGAAGGGAATAAATGAGACATACATTTTTGGATGAGGAAGACTTAGCTATAGACAACTAGCACATGTTACTTCATGCCCTACAAACTATAGGAACTCTTATACCTCTATAGGAATGCACACGAATGTAGATCAATATGGAATACTCTTTATTAATATGATACACATATAAATACATCTAGATGACCTTTGGATTCATCTTCCAAGAGGTCTCTTGGAATCCCAATGATCATTCCTATCACTTGTGATGTTTCATATTCATTCTCAAGTGAATAATCATAAACCTAACGGATTAGGTTTCCAACATTGACAAGCCCCAATTTTGTGCTTTTCCAAAAAATAAAAATTAACATTATTGGCATGCTATTAGGCCTTTGGATTTTAAAACAAAATTGGAAGCTATGAAAACAAATTATACTATGTGTCATCCTATGACCTTTAACAACTATCATATACAAAAACAGATTAGCTTGAAAGGAACTTGGCTAGTTGTCTCTAGGATATCTACTTCAAATCATAGAAGATATAGGGGAAAAAGGTAAATTGGACTCAGACATTTACTATCTAGTTTTCATCTTCATCTAGTTAGATGGGGTGTTGTGGGTCTATCCCAAATAGTGGTTTATCTTCTCTCTCTTCTTCCACTCCCTCCTTTGAAGCTATGTCTAATCCATAAAGAGATTTCAACATAACTTTATTTATCATTTAGCTGATGTAAATCCTCCCTCATTGCTTGAAATGTTGGGCTACGACCTTCCTCCATAGAATCCATACAATAGACAATGAGCTCTTTAGTAGCCAATATAAATCCAAAGATAAAGAATTATTTTTATTCCTTCTTCCACAAAATAATGTTTTGGAGCTTCTAGTGTCTCATTTCTTTTCTCTAACTTTTGCTTCCAACTTTTTTAGTCACTGGAAAATGACACCTTTGTACTTGCCATTAAATGTGCCTCAATTTGCTTCCTTGTGGGCCTAGATTGACCCTCGCTTGAATCCTTTTTTGGATTGAAAATTGGGGGATGAATTCTACAAGTTGGAGGAACCTCCTTGTTATCCTCTGTTGTGTCAATGTCTCCCTCCTTGTGGTGAGCCTACCTCATCAACTTTCATTCCTCTTCCTAGGTCTATTCAACTTCATATATTAGTGTGGGATTTCGATACTCCATGGTCTCCAATTTCACAGATTTCATGACCATCCCTTGTTTCTCTTACTTCATAACTCTTTGCATGCTATGTAAATTGGAGGCAAATAGGGATTCCATTATATGGCTCGTGCGATCTATCATTAAATGAAATAACCTTAGAATTAGTCATTGAACCATCATCTGTTGGGTAGATAATCACCTCCTCCTACATACGAGTTTCTTCATTGCAGAGTGTGAGTATGCCGACTTCAAGGCTTGTTCCAAAAAAATTAGGCTCCTCTATAGCTTTTTATCACCTCTCCCAATGAATGTGTGGAATCATAGGTTGATGGTCCATATGTTCCTTTTCTTGTGCATGAGTGCCTTACCCCATGCTTCTAAATGTTTCCATGTGGTGGTCATAATTAGTGACAAATGGTGGTATTGGTATGCTTGAAACCTTTCTAATACCTCATTTGGGTGGTTGAGATCATCCAGATTGATCCTAGGACAATCTTGCTTGAGTTCTCTATCCTACATGGTTTCCCAATCTTGATCCATGTTAAATGTTTCCAAACAATCCCCTTATTTGCTAGTTTGTATGCTAGTTTATTGGTTGTCCTGTTGACATGCGAGGGTTGGATTTACTGGAGCCTTATAATCTAAGAGTTGATAATCACTATGCTCATGGCTAGAAACCAGTTTATGATTAAATTTTTGGGAGAGATTCCATAAAGGAGATGCTTGATTGCATTTATAAGAATTTGGGAGTCTCCCTTCATTGCTAGGTTTTTGTACTTACGCTCTATTGATAGCTAGAGAACCTTTTGTAAAGTTTGCAATTCAATTGAGTTGTTTGTGTCTATGCTGCTCTCCTAGGTTAAGGTTCTGATAATATTTCCCTTACTATCCCTAAATAGTCCTGCAATGCTTGCAGGTCTTGGGTTACCTTTGGAGGCCCCATCAAAATTCAATTTGATTGAGTTCGAGGGTGGGTGGTGGTGGAGACCAGTGCATGGGGATATTGACCTTGATCATCATGTGATTGAGTCTTCTTTCACTAGAGTGGGACTAGATTTCCCAAGTGTCAATTTTTCTATGCTCAGTGTTTGGGCAAGTTCCTCACACATTTTTTCCTTTTTGCTTCTTGAATCGTTTCTCTAATATTGTTTTTATGATTTTCCATGTTTTGGTCTTTTGACCAATCTTTGAAAATTCTATGTTTTTTCTCCTTCCATTTAGTTTATAGTAGGAACTCTAGGAAAAGTGTCCATGCTTTGTTAATGGTAGGGTAGATGAAGGGGTGTTGTCTCTAGGGCTCCAAAGTTGTTAGGATACTTTCTGAGTTTTTGTTTAATTGTTCGAAGATGTTGGCTCTTTTTTCCCACAATGGATTTAATAAGCTACATTGATTGAAAAAATGTTCATCAGTTTCCTCAAACTATTAGCATGCAAAACATCTCTATGGTCCTTGAAACCCCCTTTGTATTATTTTATCCCATGTGAGGACTTTTTCCCTTGCAATTTTCCATAGAAAGGTTGCCACCTTTGGCCAAAGGGTTGGTCACTAGATGTTTTTCTATAGGCTTCTCTGGTGACCTAAAGGGATCAAAGTAGCAAGTAAAGTAGCCAAGGCTACCACCCCCTCTCTTGATCACCTAAATATTAGTCTAGGTCACGATGGTAAAAGATATATGAAGTTGTTTGAATACCTGCTGGGAACAATAACACTTTATAATATATATGTAATGATTTCCAAGTTCAAACATCCAAGAAATACCTCTTGAATACACTAGATAATGAAAGTTTCTAAAGTCTGTTATAAATTTGCAGTAGTGAACAATATTACAACACAAATAATATATTTATAACAACAACAAAAATTAGAGATAAAAAATGAAACAATTGACAAGGAAAACTTAACATATATCCAGTAGATTAATATCCAATTGTCCAATGCAATTTATGAGTATTTTAAACCACTTTTAGACCAATGTATGCAAAAAATTAAAGTTTTATCAGGTGGCTATAGAAAACTGTTGCAACAATAACAATTTTATTAGTGAGTTAGCTCAAGTTAGTGTTAGTAAAGTTAGTAGGAAGCTTGAGAGAGTAGAAAGAGAGTGTTTGTTGATCAATTCACCACAAGAGAGATGTAAAATCAGTGCCTTTGAGGGCTATGGAGTCTTTATAACAACAAATACAACAATGCTTGAGGATTAAACTTGTGGATATTAAGAGGTAAGGCTTAAACTCTAAGGTGCTAACACATTAGGGCCTTAGGGTTTAAACCTTAAAGAGAAGAATTGCTAGAGTGCAAGCACATTTTGGCTTTAGAAATATTTTCTCCCTTCTTAATGCTTCAACTAGATCAAAATCAAGTGTCTAGGGATAAAATCCTAAAGTGTTACCACTTTAGGGATTTAGGATGCTAACCCTAGAAAGAAAGATTTACCAATTTTGAACAAGAATGACCTTGTGAGAGGAGGAAGAACTTATGCTCCTCTCTTAGGGTTTTACCAAGAAATATGTCTAGCATAAAGTAGAGAAATTCACCATGAAACATAACACAAAGATAAATTGCAAAAAAATAACTTACTTTAGAGAAGATACCATGAGAAAAAACCCCAATTGCATAAATTCCTCTTCAAAAATCAGCAAACCATTCACAACTTGATCCTCCAAGCAAGGCACATAATGTAGAAGAGCTATATATCCCAAAGAGGGCAAAAATTTCAGACTTGTTCTCACAAATGGGGAGTAATGATGATGAGAAAATGAAATGAGATGGTGGCCCATTTATATGAGGCCACCCTAAACCAATTTGTCCACATAAACTTGTCAACTACAAATTAGAAGAGGGTCAACTCCTTCATTTTCCTCTAAAATATGCCAAAATGAAAAATACATAAAATAAAACTCTAAAAAGGGTGACATCATGGCCTAGAAGGGTGAATTAGGGATAAAAAATGTGACATCAAGCCTTAAGGAGTGGAACGTTGGTAATCCAAAGGTCGTGTGTCATGATTCAATGTGAAAAGGTGCCATGCCATGTGTCTCCTCAAGTCAAACCATATCCTGAACCACACCATCCATCAAATCCTAGTCTCCAAGGTGGCATCAAGGGATAGAAAGTGATGTCATGGGCCTCCAAAGGCCATGTCCTAGTTCTAGAGGGGTGAAATCTTGTCCTCGAGTGGTGCCATGATTCATTTAAAGGGAATGTGCTCCATCCTCTATGCACAATAACTCAGGGGTTCTCTTCCATCCTGTGGGATTTCAGCCCATATATGTGGAATAATGACCAACCTACTAAAAAAAAAGCCCATTTGTCCATATTCCAAGGTTCCAAGGGTGTGAGAACCACTATCTAAGGGTGTTGAGTCACTATATGACTCACCACTCTCCATCACATGTGCCAAAGCCCTGGAATAAGGCACAACATCCTGGGCACAAACCAAGATGTCCCTCAAAGAACCATGTCAAGGCAATTCAAAACAAAACAAAATATAAGACAAAGTAAACCAATGTTCATAAGACATGTTAGTCCTTAAATCATGCAAAGTAAGATGATGCCTAAGATACAAGCCATGCAAAAAATTCACCCCATTATCCCCTTCAAGTATCACCCAACCCCAAGACCTTGTGAGAATTACCAAGTTTAAGTATGGAAGGGCCTTCATTCAACCCTATTAGGTGTGCCACCTAGACAAGAAACAAATAACCTAGGTATATGTATAGGTATTGAGAGTGACAAGGGAAGTAAAAAACCATCAAGAGTAAGTGTGAATATGTAATGGTTTAAGGCTTCCTTCATGGCTTATGGTATCCATCTCTATGAACACTTTTGTTGAGGGTGCACTTGCTGTTGAGTTACCCAATATTTGTGTGCCACCTTTTTCCAAACCCCTTCATTAGCCATCTTTCCAATCCCTGCTTTCATTTATAATTTTCTTTGAGGGTCCCCCTTTTTGGGTTTCCAAGATTTAGCATTACCTTTTTTTGGGACCAGGGCGAGCACTGAATGAGTAGATCTTAAGTTGGACTGGCTTTTGGTGGTCCTTATTTTCTATTTTCACTTTATTTTTAGCATCAATTTCTTATTCTTTTATAGAAGTTTCAATCTACCTCCGGGTCATCAGCCCCTTTCTCATGAGAGCATGGGCCATGGATGGAGTTTAGAATATATGAAAGGATTTATGATGGAAATTGTTAATTATGGTAGAAAGCGGAAAATTACCCTTGGGAGCCCCCCCCAATATTACCCCTTTTCCCTGGGTGGTGACAACACATGACTAGGGCACAAAAGTTGACCACCAAGGTGAAACAAGGCAATCAAGACAATTTCTTAAGCAAGTGATCCACTATCCAACTTCAACCAGTGATCCTTGTCCACATGCCTAATAAATTAATCAAAACACCTTGAATGAAAAAAAGACTAACCATACCTCATTGTGATGTTGGCTTACCATGCCCCATACTATGGGTTGCTTGAATGTGACGAGCCTTGGTTGATGCAACTGAGAGGCAAATCAGGGGGGTTTTTGGGCTGCCATTTGTCGACATGTTGATCATAACCATCATGGTGTAGATAATGTTCTCCATTGTGGGTCTCGAGACATGATATCCTCTAGTTACCCTTAGGCATGGGGGGGTAACCGTCCTTAATTTAGAGTCTGTTTTGGTTGATGAATCACTGATGCATACCTTTTAGGGTGTAGTTATAAATTAATATTTTTAAGTTTGTTTCCAAAAATATTCCTACGTTAGGATATGTTATGTTTTTACTGTTATTATTAGGTTATTTCCAAATTACATGAGCATTCAATGCATTTCCAAAACAACAACATAAAGAGGATCACTGAAAAAAAACACAATCACAAGTTACACAACAATTTATCCTGGGAAACCCTCATGGGGGAGAAAAACCAACAAAAACTTCTTCAATAATAGATTGTCAATACAATGCCAAGACTAAGACCAAAACACCAAAGATAAACCAAGACTAAGCATGCACCTCTCTTCTCCTTCCTCTTGCAACTGCAACTGCCTTCAATATATGCACACTAGATGAGTGAGAGTGAGTGTGTACAAGTGAGGCACCATCCTCACATATAAATACTAGTTGAGGAGGCACTAGGGTTATGTATCTTCACTTAGTAGGGCCAACTTCTTCTAGAAGTGGTTAAAACTACTTTATATACACTAGGGGATGACTTTACAAATACCACCATACAAATATGGTTTGACCAATCCACAAAAGGAGATTTGATCTATAAGATAATAAATCAAAATTAATAAGAATTATTTTCGAAGTTACAATATTTAAACACTCCCCCTTAATGAGAAGGGTATTCTATTGACATGACCCAATACAACATCATCAAGAGAAGGAGAGGGAAGCATCAACATCAACAACATCTGGAACACTAACTGACATATATGCAAATCATTGAAAGTTTTCCTCATAATCAATATCATCATCTCTTACATCATGGAGCTAGAGTAACATCATCATCATCATCATCATCAACATGAAGCTGAAACATCATCATCATCATCATCATCATCATCATCAACATGAAGCTGAAACATCAACATCAATAGCATGAAGCTAGAAAAACAACATCATCAACATCACGAAGCTGGTACAAAATCATCAACAACATGAATATGGACAAAAACATCATCAACATGTGGCAACAGAATGATGCAGGTGCATCAACAACAACATTTGTGGTACTTTGACAGACCGTCCTTACCGGACCGTCGATATATTCCCAGGAATCATAAGATTCCCTAGGATATAAAATCTTAACAAGCTACCACGTGGCACTCTAATAGACTGTCCTTACTGGACCTTTGGGATCTGCCCAGAAATCATAAGATTCCCTAGGATATGAAATCCTAACGGAGCTACCATTAATGACCACATATGGCATATACATGCATAGGTACTCTGACAGACTGTCCTTACCAGAACTTCGTGATCTTCCTAGGGATGATCAATCCCTTAAGATATAAAATCCTAACAGAGCTACCCCATGTTGGTTAGGATACCATAGTATGATCAACATCACTCCCCCTTTTGAGGGAGGTCCTTTCGGACAACACCAAGATTGTCTCGTAAGTACTCAAACCTTACACGAGATAGAGGCTTGTTCAACACACCTGCAACCTGGTCATCTGTGCCAACATATTGGAGCTTTACAACTCCCCTTTGCACCATATCACAAATGTAGTGGTACTGTATCTCTATGTGCTTCGACTTATCATGGAACACTGGGTTATCTGTCATTTTCATACAACTCTGGTTATCACATAGAATGACGATGGCCTCCATCTCCAGATCGAACAAACCTGTCAACAACTTTTGAACCCATATGGCTTCAAAATTGGCGGAACATGCTGCAATGTATTTCGCTTATGCCATGCTGAGAAAAATACTAGATTGTTTCCTACTTTTCCATGAAGTCATGGCTGACCCTAAACCGAAACAACATCCTGAAGTGTTTTTTCTTTCTGAAGCACTTCCAACCCAATCTGAATCAATATAACCATACAGTTTGAAGTCATGATCTCCAGTATAATAGAGACTATAATCCAACATACCCTTAAGGTATCTCATCACATGCTTTGCAGATATAAGGTGAACACGTCTGGGCTCCACCATATACTGAGTCAAGGTGTTCACAACAAATCATATATCTGGCCTGGTATTGTCTGATACATCAATGATCCAATAATATGTCTGTATAAAGTAGCATCAACCAACTCTGACGAAGTATCAACCAAGAGCTTCAATTTCATTTCCATGGGTCTGTTCATGGATTTACATTCCAACGTGTCAAATATCTTTGTTATTTCAACTGCATACTTCCCTTGTTAAGGAAGATCTTCTTTGGGCTCTTCCAAACTTCAATGCCTAAGAAATAATGCATCGAGCATAGGTCTTTCATCTCAAATTCTGCAGCAAGATTCTTCTTGCAATCTGTGATGATATTTTCTTCTCAAGTTAGGAACTAATCGTCTACATATAATAGCAATATAACTGACTCATCATTCATAACCTTGAATTAAAGGTTAGAATCAAATTTACTCTTGGTAGAGCCCAAGCTTGTCAGGAAACTATCAATTCTACCATACCAAGCTCTAGGAGCTTGCTTCAATCTGCAGACATGAGTCTTTCTATCTTCAACTTCAAACCCTTGTGGTTGTTCTATATACACTTCTTCTTTAATAACACCATTTAAGAAAGTTGTTTTCACATCCATCTGGTGTAACTTCCACTTCATTTTGGCTGCAAGAGCTATGATGGTTCTAATAGAACTGTATATGGATACATGAGCAAATTGTTAATTTTTCAAAATCCCAACCCAGTTTCAGTCTCGCTGATTTTTCAGTCAAATTTAAATGCCAAACTCAGTTTCAGCACTGTTTCATCATATGTTACAGCCTGGTGTTTCAACATATACTCAGCCTGGTGTTTCAGCATATACTTAGCCTGGTGTTTCAACATATACTTAGCCTGGTGTTTCAGCTTATGCTACAGCCTGGTGTTTCAGCATATACTCAGCCTGGTCTTTCAGCATATACTCAGCCTGGTGTTTCAGCTTATGATACAACCTGGTGTTTCAACATATACTCAGCCTGGTGTTTCAGCTTATGCTACAGCCTGGTGTTTCAGCATAAGCTACAGCTTGGTGTTTCAGCATATAAAAAACTTAACATAAAATAAATTTCAGAACTGAAACATGAGGATTATGAACATCGTTTTCAACGCAGAAATAAAATATCAGCAATATGCAAAACTCAGAAAATATAGACACAAAGATATTCGGTCTAACTTCGACCCTGGAAAAACCCACAAGGGGAAAACCAGTTAGAGAGGGCTTTGTATTATTTATGAGCTTCTGATAAATTCTTTTACAACATTTTCATCTTCAGATATTTACACAAACTTATCTGGACATTCCTGTAGCTTTGCTCCTCAATTTCTGAACCAGAAATTCGTACAACTGTACGACAATTAATGTTGTATGGACTGTCACGAAATTCGTGCCAAAACTTTGCGAAGATTCAATTTTTGTGCCACTCAATGTTATTCGGCAACCTTGGAATGCATGCCAATACTCCCAGAAATTGCAGCTGTTGTCTCTTTTCTTCAGCTCGACCTCTCTCTTGCTCTCTCTTGTTCTCTCAACAAGAATTCTTGAGCTCCTCTTGTTCT
>ML784684.1:184246-196454 GCA_009831015.1 Picea engelmannii | reverse complement strand
AATGCATCATATACCAATGAAACCACATCGATCCATCTTCATCATGTATCAATGACAACTCATTGATCCAACTTCATCTATGCATTCTCATCAAGGACAATACATATTATATTACATCAATCATCAATCAATCAATCCTTTGACATCAATCAATCAATTGACATCAATCAATGACATCAATTAATCAAACCATTGGCATCAATGAGAACATGATCCAACAAGAAGCAGAGGTGGTAATAGAAGAGGTTGCATCTGTTGTTGGGAGGCCACACAAAACCTTGGAACAACCAGAGATACCAAGTAACCCGGTGGTGGAACCATCACTCAGTGGAGAAAATTCACCACCTCCCTACAGGTTGCTTGGAAACATGGCAGAAGAAGAGGGAAACATAGCCAATGAAACAGAGACATTTGGATTCCCCATACTGGATATTGCTAAATATGTTGCTATGATGAAGATTCCATTATCTTCACTTCCTCATTTCCGAGGTATTTCGATAGAAGAACTTGACTCATTTTTATTTGAATTTGACATATTGTGTAGGATCTATAACTACACAGATAATGCTCAAAAATTAAAACTTTTCCCAGCCACACTAAAAGATTCGGCATTGCGGTGGTTCATGAGCTTAGGGGAACACACAATTTTGTCTTGGGATGGTATGAAGGAGACCTTCCTCCAGAAATAGCAAGATTACTGCAGACCCAGGGACGCTAGGAATGATATATTCAAAATGCAACAATTGGAAGAAGACAGCTTAGAAGACTACCTAGAGAGGTTCTTATACAATTACCAAAAGACTAAACAATTTTCCTTAGATACAACTACAGTTAGGATTGTCTTTCTAAAGGGTGTGAGGGATGATTTCATTGAAGTGTTAAACCTCATGAGTTTTGGGGACGTATACCAAAATCCATTTGCAGACATAGCATAGTATTGTAAAATATACTCTCGCAGTCAAGCTAAAACGGGGAAAAGTATAAGGGACCCTACCAACAGAATTGCTAAACCCACATCCGGAGGTGTCACAAGGATTGAAATAGGAAATCTATTGGAAAACTTTAAAACAGATATCCTAAACACCATTAGTTCCCAACTAGATACCATGAAAGTTAAAAGAAAACAAGAGGAAGAAAATGCCGCGTTAGCAATTCTCTGTCATCAGTGTAGGAGGAAACACCCTGAAAAGGAATTCCCCCTCAATGTTATTGAAATCTGTGGTCTTTTCACAGAAGACCATCCTACTAATGAATGCCCTTCTCTTCCCAGACTCAAGTCCATGTTCAAGGGAGGAGGAGAACCTAAGACATCCTACCCCCCTAGGAGACCATGGAGACAACAAAACCCCAACATGTTTGCCGACCTAATTACACAATACCCCCAACAACAATGGGTACCCCCCATGTATTATCCTCAGTGGTTGACACAAACCAAACCTTGGAAACAGGGGTGGAGAGGACCTGTATATGGAAATGTCCCCTTTCAACCAACAAATTTTCCCACCTATCCACAATATCCTTTGAATATTTCACAGTTGCTCCCAGGATTTAACCCCCCTGCTCTTCTTCCACCCCCACAACTACAACAACCACTTGCACTATCCATGAATCCAAATATGCAACAACCAATGCAAGATGAACCCATCCAAAACTCTCCTTGGCCTACCCCTATTCCTGCACAACCTATCCCTAACCCAAATAATAGACTGACACAACCTATACAAAACGTTGAAGTACAAACCTTTCCTACATATGTAATAACACCATCTTTGTTTAATGGAATTGAATTAAGAGCAGGAAGGATTGTGAACAAAACAAATCCCACTATGGTCATTCAAGAAGAACAAGTGCATAATCACACAAACCAAGAAGAACAAATAGATGTCCAAATGGTTCAAAGCGAAGAACAGATGACTGATCCATTGGACGAAGAAAGAAACACTCCAGTACCACAATAAATTCCTTCTCCCAACTCCCTTGCAGCAAAAACACCCCATGAAATGAATCCCCCTTACCCAGAAAGGTTGCTCGTAAAGAAAACTGAGGAACCTCTAGAACATAATCTAGAGACTGAACTCCAGAATATATGTGTAAAGATCCCACTACTACAGGCCATTAAAGACATACATATCTATGATAAAATTGTAAGGGACCTTTGCATTAAAAATCCAGGGAGAAAGAGGGAGGAACCTCCTGTCATACGGGTGGTAGGGCAGTTATCTGAATTTATAACAGAAATGCCTTCCAAGTATAGTGATCCAGGGAACCTAGTAGTAACCATAGAAATCAATGGTGTTGCCTTACCTAACACATTGATTGATCTAGGGGAAACAATAAATGTGATGTTAGTAAACACTATGAAAACACTGCAACTAGATCACTTAAGACCTACACAAAATTTGCTAGAGCTTGCAGATAAATCAGTCATCACCCCAGCATGAAGTTTAGATGATATAACAGTGACATTGGCCCTTGGGAATACCCTGTGGATTTCTTGGTAATCCATCCCAAATCCCCCAAACCAGGACACTCAGTGGTACTCGACCGACCTTGGTTGGCCACTGCTAATGCATTCATCAGTTGTTGATATGGAGAAATGAAAATTTCCAATGGTACTCAAAGTCAGAAACCTATCCTTTTTCCCCTCGCCCAACCAACCACTGAAGTTCCTCTCTGGTTGGAGAATCCTTATGGGGAGGAGGATTTTACTCATCCCTTGTTGACACTTGAACAAGTAAAAGGAGCATAAGAAAACTCTGAAGAACAAATCCTAAGTCTATTCTTGGCTGCTTCGGCATGCATTGACTACCCCCAATCTTTCCCTAACCACACACACATATTTAGCCCTGAATTTCAAGAAACTTGGCACCCTTCCACTTCTACAATAGACACTCTTTCACAAGTAGAGGAAGGGAAGGAATCGGCTATCCAAGTTGTTGAAATCAACCCTGGAAAGTCCTTATATATCAATGCCATCCTAGAAACAAATCAACAACAAAAGCTGGTACAAATGATTCAAGGGCAATCTGATGTGTTTGCATGGGATTACTCTGACATGAAAGGGATCCACACAGATACCTGTATGCATCATATTTACACTAACGATCAGATCAGACCTGTCAGGCAACCCCAAAGAAGAATGAACCCAGCCTTGAAAGATATAGTAAAGGAATAACTCCAAAAACTCCTACAAGCCAATTTCATTTACCCTATATCAGATAGCAAAAGGGTCTCCCCATTAGTTATTGTACCAAATAAAAATGGGAAATGGAGGATTTGTGTGGGCTTTCGAGAACTAAACAAGGCCACCTATAGGGACTACTTCCATTTACCTTTCATAGATCAGGTCTTAGACACTTTATCTGGGAAGAGGTACTTTTCTTTCCTGGATGGGTTTAGTGGTTACAACCAAATACAAATTTCACCAGAAGACCAGGATAAGACCACATTCACCTGTCCTTAGGGAACCTATGCCTATAGGGTTCTCCCCTTTGGGTTATGTAATGCCCCTGCTACCTTTCAAAGGGTTGTCTTGGCTATTTTCTCTGATTTGACCAATGATTATGTGGAAGTCTACATGGATGAATTCACGGTATATGGGGATGATTTACAACATGCATTGGATAATTTGAAGAAGGTATTGGTTAGATGTAAAGAGACCAACCTCTCACTCAGTCATGAAAAATCAAGAATGCTTCTTACTGAAGGAATTGTTCTAGGTCACCACATCTCTGGTATAAGAATAAGAGTGGACCCTACCAAAATCGACATTATTTCACAAATTAAGATCCCTAGCTCACAAAAGGAAATCAGAAGTTTCTTAGGGCATGCTGGCTACTATAGGAGGTTTATTCAAAAGTTTACAAACCTAGTTTCCCCCCTTTTCAAACTACTAATGAAAGATGCTGAATTATGTTGGGATGAGCAATGCCAAATCTCTGAAATCTTAAAAACAAAAATTTCAAGTGCCCCTTCTTTGAGAGGTCCAAACTTGTCTCTTCCTTTCCATATCTGTACAGATGCCTCGGATACCGCTTTGGGAGTTGTATTAGGACAAAGGGAAGGGAAGATTCCTTATGCTATATGCTTCGTTAGTAAGAACCTCTCACCTGCTAAAGAAAACTATACTATCACAGAGAAATAATTTTTATCAGTAGTACATGCCATCAACAAGTTTAGACACTATATAACAGGATACAAAGTTTTTGTGCACACTGACCACTCAACTATCAGATTTCTAATGAATAAACCTATTACAAATGCTAGAGTAACTAGATGGTTGTTGTTACTACAAGAATTCAATATCACTATCATAGATAGGCCTAGAAGAGACAAATTGGTTGCTGATTTCTTGTCTAGGTTTATCCATATAGGTGACAATACTCCAGTAGATGATGATTTTCCAGATGAGAATTTATTTTCCATTTCTACTTTGACCCCTTGTTATGCAGACGTAGCCAACTATTTGGTAACTAACAAGCTGCCTCAAGGTATGACATCTAGAGAAAAATAAAGAATCATTCAACTAAGTGCCAATTATATGTGGCATGAGGATACCCTATACTGAACAGAACCTGATTTGGTAATCAGAAGATGTGTCCGGGAAGATGAAATGCAGGATATCTTCAGAGCATGCCATGATGGCCCATGTGGAGGCCACTTTGTTGACAAAAGGACAACTTACAAAATCCTACAATCTGGCTATTATTGGCCGTCCATTTTCAAAGATGCAAAGAAATACGTGGCCAGTTGCGATGATTGCCAAAGAATGGGAAAACCTACATCAGTCGACGAAATGCCACTCCAAGCCCAAGTAGTAATCGAACCCTTTGAAAAATGGGCCTTAGATTTTGTAGGACCTATCAATCCCATGTACCACAGAAAAAAATACATATTAGTTTGCATAGACTATGTAACAAAATGTGTAGAAGCCAAGGCCCTGTATTCAGCTAATGAACAATCTGTTGTATACTTTCTCTTTGAGGAAATTTTCACTCGTTTCAGGGTACCTCAAGAAATAGTCACTGACCAAGGGACACAATTCACCTCAAATTTGGTCAAGTCTCTTACCGAACAATACAAGATCAAAAACAGAAAGTCTTCGCCCTATCATCCCCAAGCCAATGGCCAAGTGGAATCGACCAACATAGTGATAGAGGCCATCCTCACTAAGACTGTTCAGATGCATCACAAAGACTGGGCTAATAGGTTTCCTGAGGCTTTTTGGGCCTACAAGACAGCTTGGAGAAATACAATAGGCCATACACCTTATGAGTTGGTGTATGGGAAGCAGGTACTACTGCCCATAGAGTTTCAGGTAAAGACCTTCAGAACTGCCATGCAATTAGGAATGGACCTGAACAAAGCTAAAAAATAGAGGCTATTAAAATTGAACGAGCTTGATGAGATAAGACATGATTCTCTACAAAGAACCACCCTGATACAAGAGCAAAGGACCAAATGGCATGACAAGTACATTAAAAAGAAGTCCTTCAAGCCAGGTGATTGGGCCCTCCTATATGATAGCAAACTCAAAAAGTTTAAAGGAAAACTGTCTACCAGATGGATGGGGACCTACGAGGTTGATACAGTCTATGACAATGGTGCAGTAAGGATAAAGACTATTGATGAAAATCAGACTTCCCTTGTTGTAAATGGGCATCGACTGAAGGTTTATCACAAACCTCTGTCAAAGGAGGATTTTTTCAAAAATGTTCTTCAGACTTCTGAAATGCAACTGGTAAGCAAGAGGGTTTCTCCTCCTGCTGACCTACCATAATAAGTTCAAATTGTATAAATTCATTTTCTATACATAGGTGTGTCATGAGATGAAAGTTTTCTTTATTTTTGGTGTAACTAACAAAGGTGAAAAAAAATAAAAAATAAATTTTTTTTTTGGTGGTGTTCCCATGTAGATAAACAAATAAGGAGGACATCTACCAGAGAGAGTCTTATTTAAGTTTTCCAGACTCTTTAAAATTGAAAATACCGACAAGAAGGAACTGGCCCGGGCTCGATAAAAATCCACAGGACAATATAGAGAGTCTTCTTTAAGTTTTTCAGACTCTTTAAAATTGAAAATACCGGCGAGCAAGAACTGGCCCGGGCTCAATAAAAATCCATGGGACAATATAGAGAGTTTCCTTTAAGTTTTTTCAGACTCTGTAAAATTGAAAATACCGACGAGCATTAACTAATCTGGGCTCGATAAAAATCCACATAAAAGTAGTAGTTAGGATTATTATTGTATTGTAATAAAAGAGGAAATGCCAACAAAAGCGTGGTCACCTTGGTTCCAGAAGAAGAGGAGTTTTGTCATCTCAGTCACTGGTCATTACAGAGTACCCTCCTGTTACAAAGATTTCTTGCATTATTCCTCTATAAAATTTGGCAATTACACGGGTTTTCAGACAAATTTGACCACAGAACACCAACTATTCCTATAAATCAGTGTCAGCAAAATCAGTGTCAAGATTTTTAAGCACTAGAAAAATGTTCATTTTTTTGTGCTTATCTCGCATCAATGATCACCTCTATGTTCATCTAGTACGAAGGGCCACCCCTGTACCAAATCATCTCATTGTGCCTATTCGATACTGGATCCTATCCAATATAAAATAAGGGACCCTGCGCTATTCTAGTACTAATTACCAATTTTACACATAGGTGATCCGACACTCAGGTAATCCGGCACTCAGGTGATCCCGTACCAACTACAAATTCTACACACAGGTGATCCGGTACTTAGATGATCCCATACCAATTTCAACTCAGTGCCTAGGTGATCCTGTACTTAGATGTTTCGGTACTGGAAAGAATATGACGGGTAAATTTCATCATGTTTCCAAGTCGCTGTCCAATTATTAGTGCTAGGACATACAAATTTGACACTTTTTTCGTGTTATTTAAAGGAATTAGACTAAATATGCATTTAGAACATCTGATTTCTCTTAGATCATGACGTACCCCTGTTTTGTCATGAATCTTTGTAGAAATCTTAGACCTCACTTCTGTGAGGAGGAAGTGTCCTACGAAATATCAAGAGTGCAAAGTCATGATGTCTTTTACCAGATCAAACTTATACTCCCTCTGTCTATTCGGTAAATAAACCCCATAAACTTATGATTCATTGCCGTACTATATGAGATGACACGAACCATGAATCACAACATACTGAGTAATGATCCCAGCCGATTTCACATACACGAGTCCTGATCATAATGACCACATCCTTCCGTGAATATCGCCCTACACCAAGATTCCCATGAATTTGGAAACTGTTAGTAGATCCGACCTACCTCACCATATCATCATGAGTATCAATGTGACTGTTGTAATCTACACTTCCATTCATAAACGCTCTTTTGGATGGCTCTGCCATCCAGATGAGCGTTATTTACCATTGCTGTCACACCGTCTACAGACACCCTATGCCTTCGTATCCCTTGCATATTTTTCCCAACCGATACTCTATCATCCGGTACTCAACCCTCGACCCTCTATCCATGCTTTATCCACCTGAGAGAATTGTTTAAGATAACATGGGGGTCGACAGGCATGAGCCCATATTTCAAATGTACAGAGAAACAACAAAATATCATGCTTGTAAGAAAAAATATGAGCAGGTAGGGAGGATGCCATTCTTGGAGAAATTTAAAGGTCATCATGAGGGAATTTCTCTTGTCTTTGCGCAGACATATGATGGAGAAAATGTGCATCTTGGGGATGTGAAGTTAACAATTACATAGGCCACTATAGCAGAAGCTACAGGTCTCCCGATGGCTGGAGAAAAATACTTCAAGAGAGTGATCATTGACAAAAAGCCCTATAAAAAATTCCTCAAGCCAGAACATCATGACCCTGATTGGACCAAGGGCGTCCCTCGAAGCTACATCAAAGAGGAATATTGGAAGATTCTTATAAGTCTACATAAATTCCTCACCTGTGAGGGAAGGTATGTTGTGACCTTCATTTATAATTTAAATATTTTATCACATTTCGAGGGAGGACCAAAAATTAATTTTCCCCACTTTTTATGGATGAGTTTAAAGAAAATGGCAAGACGAGTGAGGTCAATTTCCAAGAAACCTAAGACTAGCCTTCATCATCACAGTTTAATCAAACTTCTGGTTTTTCATGCTTTAAAAACACAAGGGGGTAGTTGGAAGCAGTTGCTCCAACATAGTTTCGCTCAAGAAAAATCCAAATCGGTTGAGACACAGGAGGCAGGGACACACAGTGAAGGCTTAAGAAGAAAGGCAAAGAAAGACAGAAAAACGACATCAGGAGGTAAATAAGACACTGCTATGCCCAACTCATCTCAGCCCATTGAGAAATCAGTGATAGAAAAGTATGTCGTAGGGGAACCTATTATATCAAGAAAGAAGACAACCACTCAATTCCAGAAAGTAAGTCCTACCTCAGTTCAAAGGAGTAAAAGACAAAAAGAAGGCTCAGAACCAGGTGGTCAATCAGATAGCGTTCCTGAAACAATTGTAGAAATGTCATCAAAACCAGCCAGTCAAATAGAGAAGATCCCTGACTTCCATTTACAAAGCAAGAAAAATTATGCACAAGCTAAAGAGTCTAGCTCAGTCCTGCGCCCTAAAGACCAACAATCATAGAATAATAAACAAAAGAAGGAGGAGACAGATCAAAAGGAGATTTTACTAGAGCCAACTATAAAACCCCCTCCAAAATCCTCTAAAGAATTGAAAAATATTTTTGAAGTTACTCGACCTTCCCAAAACTCAGGTTGTGAACTCAAGGAAACCGCTAAGGTGACAAGTAAAAATAAAAAGAAACTAGAAGGGAAGGAGGCACAAGTTCCAAAGCCCACGCTTCAATCTTCCAGGATAGGAATACGGGTTTTCCAGCAGAAGAAAACCCCAGAATTTACAATTCAAGCCCGCAAGATAAAAGTCAAGTCAACACAGGAGGAACAGGTGTCCAAGCCTACCCCTGCCAATAAATCTAAGAAAATGAAACTTCTTGAAGAAACTCCTACCCCTGTCAACAACTCTAAGAAAGCCTCGCTGCCCATACGCAGGACCACCAGAAGTATGACCAAACAGGCGACAACTCCAAACATACCTTCTCCTCAAACAAAATCCATGGATATTCCAAGTTCTCCATAAAAAGGGAGTGGTTGGGGAGCTACCACAAGTGAAACAGAAGGACTGGTAACAATAAGTGAGACGGAAGGGTTGGTGATAGAGACTTTGATGGATTTGAGGAAAGGAAAATAAGCTCGAGAGGTGGTAACTCAGGAAGCACTCACACCGAGTCCAGGCAAGTCCCTGAGTAGATGAAAGATGATAATAAAGGCTCTGAGGAGTCTGAGGAAAGAAAAAGAGGCTTGAGAGATGATGGCCAAGAAAGTACTCACACCAAGCCCTGACAAGTCCCTGAATGAACAAACATTATTAACAGAAATTGAGAGATTGAAGCAAGAAGTTGAAGAATACAAAATACTGGGCAGGCATATCAAGGCAGAGAATGCGGAATTGAAAGAGCAGCATGCAGAGGTCTCTACCAAACTTAACAAGGTCTTGCGATTGATCCATTACACTAGGGTGATCAAGAAGGAATTGAAGAGTGAAGCTTCTGGTGTTAACATCTTGCAATCTGAGGAATGACAGAGGAGGGTCCAATTGTGTAGAAATTTTTTGGGTATCAGTTTTTGATAACGTTTCATGAGGACATGCAACAACTTCAGCATGGGGGAAATGTTGAGTCTCTATTTTGACATAGATAATGCCCTATATTACCCTATATCTAAGCCTTTTTTCTTCTTTTATAAACCTATACTCGACTACTCCCTCCCAAAACACATGCCTAATAGCTATGTCATGTCTACAAAAGGTAATTGATGATTTAAAGCATGTTTGTTTAACTTTCTTAAATTAATTCGATTGAAAGTGTTTTATTTTGTATAGTCCTAATGATTTGATTTATGAGCAGTCTATCCGACACTACCAGACACCGTGTGATCCTGTACCAAATCCATTCCAGTACCCAAGACAATTTTAATCCGGTACCAAATCCATTCTGGTACCAAGATGTGTGTTATTCCGGTACTACATGCTCTCCTCTATTCCGGTACTAGACTCGCGACTATGTGCAATCTGGTACCAGAATCTCTATTTCCAGAATGCGCCAGTTGGACTTGAATAATGGTAAAGATTTCGAGAAGATAGTTGGATAGAAGCGCCCGGGTCAGTTTTCCAGTTGCAAGAGACTCCATCGCTCATGCACTTCATGTCATGAGGATGGAGTCAATTCCTAAAAATTCGATGTAAATCTTAAATGTGAAATCTCTCAAACTGTTTAATGTTTATCCATAGATATTGATAGTATCATCTTACCTTATACAAGGAATGTTGTATAGATGATAGTGAGTGATAATAGAGAATGTAAAAAGTATATTATAAGAACCAAACAATACTTATCATTGTCATGTATGAAGTAAAAGACTGTTGATCCAATTTACCAGCTGAATTAATACAAAAGATCTTTTATGTCAATTCTTGGATGTGAGTGAAAAGTTTTAGTCTGTTACTTCCTTAAGAGGTTCCTTGTTGGTTCGGCAAGGGCCCACTGCCCCAACTAAGGTAAAACTCCTTTTATATGTTCTGTGTGTTTGTGTGGATAGTTTACAACAGTGTGTGTGTGTGTGTGTGATTGGTCTTTACTTCATTTTCAGGATTGAGCATTGAGTTAATCATTCTAGATTGGTGTGAATAAGTAAGTGTTAGATCGAATATACATTTCATTCTCAGATGTTGAAGGTAGCTATTTCATGATTTGAAGTGTGGGACTGATATTTTGAGTTTATGACTGTAGTAGACCTAGTATCGCAAGGGACCAAGAGACTTTATATTTCATCTTCATGATCTGTAATAAAGTCTTTCAGTTATACTGAACTCCCCTTGTGCTAGTTTGATTCAAATTACATGAGGTTGAAGTTGTCTTTTGTTTCGAGAATGGTTGGAATTGATTGTTTTACTTGCTACAGGATACAAGCTTCTTAAAGTTCATCTTTTCAATTCAAGCACCTAAAATGAACGGACTTGTTTCTCTAGGACAACATCTCTTTGATTGACTGTTTGTTTAAGTTTCATTATCAGTTTTCTCTTCTAGGTTTAGAGAATACTTTGAAGTATTTAGAAATCTTAGAAGCAAGATTTTTATGTTATTAATTATTTCCTATATGCAATAGACTTAGGTAGGTTACTTGTTCTCGGCACATATAGTGTAACGACTCTTTCGATTACGAATCCCGGATTGACATTTAAATGAGTGTGAGATATACATTGAACATATTTATGCACCAACACATGCTTCAAAAACTGAATGTCCGCAATGTCTTATTAGTAGATATTGAACCGATCAAGTAACAAAAAAGGTGCCTCGAAAGGTTCTTTATCATATTCCCATAATTCCATGTTTGCAACGATTTTTCAGGTGTGAAAGCATATCACAATTTATGGATTACCATCCATGCAATAGAAGTGGAGATGGCGTTCTTAGAATTCCTGTCGATGGTTATGCATTTAGGGAAATTGAGGAAAAATGGGTAGATTTCAAAGATGAACCTCGTAATGTTAGGCTTTCATTGACAGCTGACAATGTTAATCCATTTAGAGAGCTTAGGTCTATTTACTCAGTGTGGCCTATTTTTGTTATCAACAATAACATTCCTCCTTGGATGTCAATAAAGAGGGAGCATATAATGTTGACAATGATTGTTCTAGGTATTTGTTTACATTAATTTTTTGAATTTAACATTTTCATTTGTTTCAATTTTTGCATAATACCTTTTGTTTATTTATTTAATTATGTATATTAGATGATATCATTCCTTTAGTAATTATGAGTAATTTCAAACAACTAGGCAAGTAACAAGTTAAATATATGAATGTATATATCGAGCCTCTTATCGACGAGCTACTAAAGTTATGGGTTGACATCAAATTGTATGACATATGTAAACCAACCGGGGAGAAGAAATTTAAATTCTATGGAATACTTTTATGGACAATTCATGATGCCCCTAGACTAACACATTTTTGTGGTATGTAGCATTCTAATATTGATCTTTAATACTATATAATATTTTAATGTTATCATGGTGCATGTTTAATTTTTAAATAATCTCATCGTATAATTGACATTAATCCATTTGTTGCAGGTCTTCAAACAAAGG
>ML784684.1:134002-159650 GCA_009831015.1 Picea engelmannii | reverse complement strand
ATTCAGCATATCAGTACAGATTGGTAAAGAATTGGTAATGTATTTCGGCCATCAGATGCTCTTCTGACCTCACACATTAGGGGGCATCTGTTATAACCCTAAATTGCACCATCCATGCTTACTTGGCATCAGGCCAACTCATTACCCTTCATTGCCAAAGCCATGCTGAATAAAACCTTGAAACAACACTTAAATTAAGCAACCCGTGCCCTAACCTATCACTGGGTGCGTTGGAACGCTTGTTGGCCTTCTACTGCACGCGTTGGACCGTGGGCTAGCCCACTATAGCCCGCGTTTACCTAACAAAGCAAAAAATCAGGAAAGTTTCCGCCGGGATGAAAATCTTTGGGTCAATTAACTGGAACTCCCAGCCATGCATGGTCGAGAGTTCGTCTAAAACCCTAGCTCCTTCTAGCCTATAAAAGAAGGGGTAGGGGTACTATTCAAAGGAGGAAAATCATAGCAAAGAAACTCTGCCCAATTTCCGAATCCGTTTTGTCCCAACCCTTTAGCCTTTCCTCAAGCTTTAGGAGAATTCAAGCAAAGCAGTTGGAGGACAAAGAAGAGGAGGAGCCCAGGATCAGGATCGAGGAACGGTGGCCGGTCTCTAACATCATTGTAAGTGATTCATATTGAGATTAATAAAAAAGATGCTTTTCCCTTCCCAAACACACGAGTTTTATATGTTTTATTTGATTTGTGTTTAATCTCTAACCCTCTAGTAGAACAATAGCATGCATGCGTAGTTTTGTCTTGATTGCAGGATCACTTTTTGGAAGGAGCAGTAGAAGCAAGGAGATAAAGCTCAACGGAGGATCTACACCAATCGTCGATAAAAAGGTTAGTTGGTTCTTCCCTTGTTTGCTTGTGAAAAAGGGTTTTAGGTTGGGGTAAAAGGTTAAAAGTAGTTTATGAAGGGTCATGATCTGCATGCAAGTTTAAACCCTAGCTTGTTATTCCGTAGGGTAGAATAACCCAAAAACACATATGTAACATATATATGTTATATATGTAACATATATAACATATATATATTCTCCATTCAAACAAAACCCGACCCCTAACCCCATTCACATTTGAACAAAACCCGACTCCTAACCTCATTCACATTCGAACATAACACGACCCCTAACCCCATTCACATTCATCCCAACCCTTGCATCCTCTGCCAAACAAAGACACATCCTACCACAGAGATGAGTCCTGCCACAGAGACACGACCTGTAACAAGAGATGCGGTGACCCCACCAAGGAGCCACAGAGACAAAGAACGACAAAGAAGCGAATTAGACCAACAATGACTTCCATTCCGGTAAATTTTCCTCACTCTGTCCTTTTCAAAATTTTCATTCTGAAAAGTCTAGGGCATAGATGCATCATCGTTTGAATGATATATTCTATATATTCAATCTAGGGCACCATGTTTGAATTAGATATTCTACAGATTTGAGTTAGGGCATATTCGAATTTGAACTTTTGTTCCTAGGGTTTTCCTGGTCACAATGTTATCAGAGGGATAACATGAAATCTATGCCAACCATCTAAAACACTTCAATAATCCATATAAAATACCATAAATTCAAATTGGGCAGTCAAATAGTGTGAATTATCCTACAGTGCAAGTGTTTGTCAAAAGTCCACACTCAAGAATTCTTATAAAATTGCTACAACAACGAGTAAATTCATAACAACCTCTATAAATATTTCAGTGACAAATTGTTTGACGAAAGGCCAACACAGTAAAACCAAGAAAAAGACCAAAATTAATTGAGTGGGAATTCATGATCTGCACCAGGGGCACTTGTTGATATCATGAACAAAAACTATATATTATATAATATAAAAAATATTTTATAAAATGAAAATATTGTAAACATATATATGTTATATGTATGATACATATATAACATATATATGTTACAAATATATAACATATATATGTTATATATGTAACATATATAACATACATATGTAACATATATATGTTATATATGTAACATATATATGTTATATATGTTACATATATATGTTATATATGTAACATATATATCTTCTCCATTCGAACAAAACTCGACCCCTAACCCCATTCACATTCGAACAGAACCCGACCCCTAGCCCCATTCGCATTCAAACAAAACCCTAATCCTAACCCCATTCACATTCATCTCGACCCCATTCTCATTCATCCCGACCCTTGCATCCTCTGCCAAACAGAGACGTGGCATGCCACAAAGACGCGGTGACCCCACCAAGGAGCCACAGAGATAAAGAGTGACAAAGAAGTGAATTAGACCAATAATGACTTCCATTCCGGTAAATTTTCCTCACTTTGTTCTTTTCAAAATTTTCATTCTGAAAAGTTTAGGGCACACATGCATCATCATTTGAATGATATATTCTATATATTCAATCTAGGGCACCATGTTTGAATTAGATATTCTACAGATTTGAGTTAGGGCATATTCGAATTTGAACTTTTGTTCCTAGGGTTTTTCTGGTCACAATGTTATCAAAGGGATAACATGAAATCTATGCCAACCATCTAGAACACTTCAAGAATCCATCTAAAATACCATAACTACAAATTGGGAAGTCAAACAGTGTGAAATATCCCACAATCCAAGTGTTTGTCAAAAGTCCACACTCAAGAATTCATATAAAATTTCTACAACAATGAGTAAATTCATAACAACCTCTATAAACATTTCAGTGGAAATTTGTTTGACGAAAGGCTAACACAATAAAACCAAGAAAAAAACCAAAAACAATTGAGTGGTAATTTTACAGTTTTAAATGCACACAAAGCTCTTCATGAATACATTTCTCATTTAGGAAATAAGGATCGATATCCAGATTGGCCATTCCTCATAGCTTTATTCTCATGTAGTATAATCTTTGAACACCCCTACACTCATAATTTAATTTTTTTGACATGGACTATTCTTTTACCAGAATCCTAATAGTCTCATATTTTTAACAAGCTAGGTGACAACAACAACAAGGCAGAGATATTTCTACATGAACCTAGATGTGAAGGATTTCTACATAGCAGTTGTGTTGGGTTGAGATAGTTTAGGTGTTGGTTGGAGGATTTTTTCCATTTCATTATTTGGATAATGACATGGCAATTTCTGAGCCTTCCACATGTCTTTTTGATTTTCCCTTTATTATCCAAACCAACTCCCTTCTTTGTCTCCCTTGTATATGTGGCATATTTTAATTGGTCCCGAAGTTGTTGATGTGGAGGTTCCCTATATCGTGGATATTTGATGGTATACATGGACATCTATATCCCTTTGTCTATATTCTATGCAAAAGAGTTGTGAGTCACTTAGGGAATCATAATATTGTAATGCTATGAGGTTTAATTTCCAAAACCCTTACAAACTTGAAATATTTATAGAACTCAATGAAACCAGTATTTATATAACTCAATGAAACATATGCACTCTTCCTTTAAAGCATTGATTTTCCTCTTATGTTGTAATAGAGACTCCATGATACAAACAAACCCTGCATTATGATTATCTTCCTGAACATGGATTCTACTAATAGATGAGAAGATAGAGGCTTGGTTCTCAACAATTAGGTCCTCCTGTTTACGAAGAAATTGATAGATTTATATTATTTTACAATAGGAGTAGTGTCCAGGTTGGATATGGCTCTCCATGATACCTATAAACTAGAGATATTACAACCAATTTGGGTGAATAAAAGAAAATTACCCTTCAATATACCCCTCTAAGAACTCCTCAAATGACCAGTGAAGAATATCCCCAAACTACCTATGCCATTCTGACCAATGCCTTGAGAGTTGTAAAATTGCATCGAGAGTTGTGAAAGTGTTCCCTCTTCCTTAATGAAATCATATTATTATTATCATTACTAATAATAATTCCCCTTATTGTTGGACACACCTACCACACTTAGAGGGGGGGGTGAATGAGTGTGGGGATCTTTTTCCCAAAACTTCCCTCTTACACAAAAAATCCTTAGTTAACATTCAACATTTGCTCATCACTCATTGCTGTGATTTATAATCAGTTAGATGTGAATTAATATCAGCAACATATATCAACAACATATCATCAATAAATCATCTCCACAAGGAACACAAAGAACACAAGATGTATGTACAATTTTTCTTTTTATTATGGACTTCAATCCGGGGGTTTTTCAGAAACAATTGAATAGAGTACAACTCTACAAGATCACTAGCTCTATGTGCAAGAATCAACTTACATTCTCAAAACCAACTGAGATGAGGCAAAAATCCTCAACATATATCAATATATCAACATAAACAAGTGCGTCAACCATGCACCAACCTGTGCCAAACAACTTATACCATAAACAAGTGCATCCAACCATGTACCAAGTATATACCAATCATGTTTCAAATACCCATCAACAATGACTCATAAATATGTACCAACATCATCAACTATACACCTCATGTATGTGTCAACTAATCAACGACTTGTCTCAACCATGACTAGTTTTGGATTAGTCAACAACCCCAACTTGAAATAATCATAACTTTGTACCTGTAATGAATAAATATCTGAAAATGATACGCAATGTTCTTCAGTGTGTTTTATGCAATTCCTCCAGGTGGCACTACTTGGAACCTCTCAGAAAAGGTGTTATAGCAAAAATGGCATACCTTGATGAATTCTGGATTATTCTAGAGAGTGACCTTGTAGAACGTGGAACACACAAAATATTCATTGAATTGATCTAAAACTATTATACAGCATACTAAAACATGTAACCTAACCAAAACATTTGGTCTCACTGAATTTTTATCTGTTATGAAGAAGTTATGATGTTTTTACCCAAAACACTTGTTTTTGACTAGTTTCAGGACTAGCCACAAACCCTATTTTCCACGGAGTGTAACACCCAAAATAAAATGACCCACAAGATGAATTGTTTACCACATATACTTGATTATGGTTTTTCAATGGAATAACAATTTCACAGTCTGAATCATTATAGAAACAAATTTATAGCGAAAATGGTGAGATGACCTGTAAATAACATACCTTAGAAAACATCATCAAAATAATTTATCCTCCCTTCAATTCCAACCCTCTTTTCTTCACATTCCTTCTAAAATTCAGCTTATATATCCTTGGTTACCTCAGTCACCTATAGATCTTCAATATTCTCAAGTTTTCCACACCAAAAATGCTCAAGAAGCTCTCACAAGAAGCTCTCCATCAATATTCCAAAAGATATTCTCACAAGAAGCTCTCCATTGATCCAAAAAAATGATGATCTACAAGAGACCATTGCTATCTTATTTATAATTCATCCTCTAGGTCACTTAACCCATTTCTAGGTCACTTAACCTATTTTCCTTATTTTAGGGTTAACCACTTTCCATAAATAGAAAATTTTCCAATATTTTATCATTTAAATATTCCTTCTTGATTTTGTCACCTTACTTTATCATTTCTTGATTTTGTCACTTCTCTTGATTATTTAAATAATCCACCTTGACTTTGTCACCTTAATTTATCATTTAAATAATGATTTCTTCTTTTAGGTCACTTTACCCATTTCTAGGTCACTTAACCTATTTTCCTTATTTTTAGGGTTAACCACTTTCCATAAATAGAAGGTTCTCCAATACTTTATCATTTAAATATTCCTTCTTGATTTTGTCACCTTATTTTATCATTTCTTGATTTTGTCACTTCTCTTTATTATTTAAATAACCCACCTTGACTTTGTCACTTTACTTTATCATTTAAATATTGATTTAGTCTTTTAGGTCACTTTGACTTCTTTGACCTTGGGGGCTTCAAGATTTCATGTGGGGGTCCTTCATCTTCGTAAGGCCATAACTCTCAAACCATGAGGAGTTAAGTGCCATTCCACATACGACCGGAAATGGCATGACAAGTACTATCCATCTAGGATAGTTTCACCAACAATTTCCTTGATCTTCATCTCATTATTCCACATACAAGCATGGTTCCTCCAACCATTCTTCTAGGATAACTCAATCTGCAAAGCATTTTCCCATGAGGGCTTTCACCATAAGGGGACCACTTTGGAGTTCATCCAGTTGTGCACCTTATCAATCATGATAAGACAATTATGAGAGCATGGTTCCTCCAACCATTCTTCTAGGACAACTCAATCTGCAAAGCATCTTCCCGTGAGGGCTTTCACCATAAGGGGACCACTTTGGAGTTCATCCATTTGTTCATCTTATCAATCATGATAAGACAATAATGAGCCATCTATACATTTTTCCAACAATTCATCATATACCAATGAAACCACATCGATCCATGTTCATCATGTATCAATGACAACTCATTGATCCATCTTCATCATATCAATGACAACTCATTGATCCATCTTCATCTATGCATTCTCATCAAGGAAAATACATATTATATTACATCAATCATCAATCAATCAATCCTTTGACATCAATAAATCACTGGACAACAATCAATGACATCAATCAATCAAACCATTGGCATCAATGACAACATGATCCAACAAATATTACAACCAATTTGGGTGAATAAAAGCAAATTTGCCTTCAATAGACCCCTCCAAGAACTCCTCAAATGACCAATGAAGAATATCCCCAAACTGCCTATGTCATTTTGACCAATGCATTGAGAGTTGTAAGATTGCATTGAGAGTTGTGAAAGTGTTCCCTCTTCCTTAATGAAATCCTATTATTATTATCATTATTAGTCTATCTCAACAATTTATTTTCATCAATATTTTAACACCTAATCTCAACGACTATCTCACATCAACTATACGTAATCCACTTTCCTCTCTTCAACGGTTACGAACCTCTTTTCCTCTTTAAATTCAAACCTAAACACTCTTCTCCAACATAATAGCTTCTTTTGTCCCTGATGATGGGTGGAGTGTCCACTCGAAACGTTGGATGTTTCAAAACCTTGCACTCAGTTTTTATCCAGAAAATGTTCTAGCATTATGACTAACTATGGAAACTTACATACTCAGATATTTACATTTTTTTCATCTTTTCTTTTCTATGGAGAAATATGATCCCTTACTCGCCTACACATTAGGTGTTCCAAGTGAGGACTTTGTTATCTTGCTAGCCCCTTGCAGATTCCCCCTCTTTTCCTCCTTTTTCTGATGGAGGATGGTAGTAACTGCTAGACGAAACTGGTTGGTAACCCCAAGGGACTCGATGAGATTTGATCCTGAGACTTCCATGAACTTTTTCACAATATCATCTATCAATTGAGCCAATCCTTGTGGTTAAAATATTTAAACATTATATATAAATATGCATATATATAACTTTATAAGTAATACACCCGCCTCACATGCACCCCCATACCCAAATTTCAAAATTGGTGCACTTGCAAAAAGTGAGTTTTGAGTATTTTAAGAGGGCAATTATAGGCTGCATTTATGTTATAGAGGAGCATTCTTGGAATTGGATTCTCACTCAAATCTCATGTATTGGAGGGTTCACTAGCAAATCAAAGAAACTTCTTTTTGGGACTTGCTTAGAGAATTTCTCTTGTGTGTTTGAATTCTATTACTAGTCTATTGTGACCTGTTGACTATATTTTAATTTGTGTTATCACTTTGCACCTGCAAATTTGATATTTTTTAAACTTTTAATGCAATGCATGACATAATAAGCACATTGATAAGAGCCCACAAACGGAAGGTAGACAACCAAAAAAGAAACAAATTAGAGAAGCGATATATTCTGCACCAGCGCTTCAGTTTCCTTCTGGATGTTCTATTCCTTAGCAAGGAGGAATTCTAGAAGTGTTATTTGTTGAACCTGTGGCATCTGACATAATATTCTGCCACTAGTGCATGTCTTCCATTTTTAGCAGGCACATGGGTCCAGACCAAGACCTCAACTGCACAAAGCTAAGAAATTCTTTCTTACTTCGTTGAAAGGGGTGTAACGTCCCTTGAATAGAAAACATTGGGTACATTTTCCTCTAAGAAAGGAGGAAATGATGAGAATTAATGGGCATCTACTGGCTTCTCTAGCATTTTATGGTAAAAATATATTGCATTTTTCAATTATCAATGTTTGACTTGGTCAAGTGGTTTCATACTCTCTTATCGTGCTAGCCACAATTTTGTATAAGTGGTTTCTGTATGTGTTTTTCACTTTTGCACGTGTCTCTTTCTATTTTCTCTCTCTTGTTCATTTTGTCTTTGGGCTCTTTGCTTGTGTGCTCATATACTTCAAATGTTTTGAAAACAATTAAAAAGTGAATATGTATGGATAATTTTGATTGAGGGTCTATACTTAACTATGATATGATCTTATATTCCATTATGACGTGAATGATTTATGGCATTTCTTTTAGCAAAGAACAAAATATTTATAGATTACAAATTCTACAAGCACAACATCGATACCATGACTATACTTGTAGGTGGAGTTTTACCAGTTCCCTTGTTACACCCTTATATTTGCTCGACTTTCTTATAAAATGGTAAAATCTAAAATCTTGACTATATACTTGGACACACTTGCTTAATTGGAATAATACCACTGTAAGATCAAACAATATCTACACTAACACAGATACACATGAGAACATAAAAAGTTAACATGCAGACTAGACCTGTTATTTGAATTTGCACTCAGGTTAGGCCTTGTTTTTGGTGCTTGTTGTTATCTTCTAAGGTGTTTAACACTATAAAAATGACTTTGCTTGCTCTTATCTCTTCATCCTCTTCACTGAAAATTGATGGTGAATGATAACTATCGCATGAGTTTAGTGCTAATGGGAGGCTTGGTTCCCTTTGACCATTTTTAATGTCATTAATCCTTGCTTGCTAGGCGTGCAATTTCTTTCAACACTTGTTGGAAGCGAACACGAGATATATAAAAATATATATATTAGGTTTACACTAGTGTGTATAAATACACACAAATGAATATAGTCACCCCTTTAGATAATGGGCGTTACTTTACATTAACAGTATAATTAATACAAACAAAATTAAATGCAATATACCATAAGGTAAATTACACTTTCTCAACTAGTCGTTTGTATATGATTATTGTCCGTCGTCTTTTCCCATGTATCCCTTTGCTCAACCTGCAATTCAATTGCTTCCTCTTCAATGTCTCCACATATTTTGCAAACAAAGACTTGAAAGGATCTACACCTTCTGGGAGCCATCACTAGCTAATGCCATGCTCTTTGTGCATTGTCTTCATTGATGCTAGCTTTGCTCTACTTTTTCTCTTCATCCCTTTCTATACTCCTCATTTCTACGTTGCCTGAATTGAATAAGAATTGCACACTTCTAGGCCATCACTACCTATTAAATGTAGGCCACCCCATCTAGATTTTCCCCTCTATTTGCAGGATAATCTGCAATGGTATTCATGTTTTGTATCACATGAAACTTGAAAGAATGCCATGTAGTCAGAAGGTTTGGCAATTAAATTGATCTTGGTCACTATTCATGCTAGCAAACTATTTTAAGGGAATACTTTCCCTCTCATAATGTCCATCACTAATTTAGAACAACTAATACATGCGAAGCTGATAATTCTCGCATCTTTTGCCACACTTAAATGTTGATGTAGCCTTGAAGCCTTGGCTACATTGTTAGTGCTTATACCTACTCTTTTAGCTAAGCTTCATATCTTGTTTCCTCCCACATCAACAAAGAGCCCCTTACGATTAACCTTACATTTGCTAGTGTTTCCCTTGGCCTTCCCAAGTTTGATTACATATGGTGGTTTACTTTTGATTCTTGCAATGGACTTACTAAATTATTTCTCATATGCATAATGTTGGGGGTGCTTTGTATACCCAAAACCTTGTTGGCCCCCATTTCCATTTCTTATTTTTCATTGTTGGTAACATAGTTTTAGGTTGCCTGGAGTTCAATGAAACCTTGATCAAGGTGCCCTGTTCTAGTACATATCTCATTAAGAAAACATTCCATTCCTTTTTATTTTTTTTGCACGGTTGCTCTCTCTAATACATATTTATAGCCTATAGGTTGGGAATACACCCCATAAGATTTGGAGTTTCTCCAATTTCTTGAAAGAAATGAGTTTTTGCTGCTTGAACTACACTATGGCTCCTTTATTGATTTAATTGTGTCATTATCTTTCTAGATAAGTTCAACAATTTTATGATTGATTCACTATTGCATTTGGCAATTTTTCTTCTCTTGGAGATTTCTTATTTGATTAGTGAATATAACGAGGATGTGCTCTTGTAGATATTGGGTAGCTCTTGCAAAGTAGTGTCTGTCCATGAATCAAATTCTCATTGAGCTATTCCACTTAGGTATACAACATACTTTCTAACCCAAATAAGGATACGCTTTTGAAGAATGAATCAGTGCCACTCTCAAGTTAGGAAGCTTGAATCTATTGTGTCTCCCTTAGCCGATATTTGTGTTACCTTTTTTCCCGTGGGAGTCTGGTCTATCAACAAGTAACGAGGTGATTGGGATTGTATTAATGCCGAGATTTGGGTTCAAAAAACTCAGTGGGTGTGGTTGCAAATATTTTCCTGTAAATATAAGAATCATTTCACAAAAAAAAAGAAAGACCTTTTTGCACTCCTTGCATCTATCAGAAGGATTTTCTAGGTCCATGTCTATGATGTCTTTTGTTGAGAGATTCCATTCAAATTTCAAGTCAAAACATGCATGAGTTATGGAATGGAATCATGGATATATAATGGCTGTAACTTTGTCTACAGTCTTTCTGATGCAAATAAAATTTTCTTGCAAAAGAATCATGCATAATATGAATTGGAATGTGGTCTTGTGTCCTTGTGTCTTGTTTAGACTGGTGCACACACACACACACACACACACACACACACACACACACACACACACACACTTTCACATGAAAGCCAAGCACATAGCCTTCATTTTAGTAATGCCAAAAAGATAGGCATGCTTTTGAAAGCTACTATTAGAGACCTTTATTTTTGGCGTGTATGTTAATATAATTATAAAAAGAAATTCATTTTGAGATAATCTATTTTTAGTGGATTAGTAGATGACAAACAGGGGAATTCTCTCTATTTCATGGGCACGATTATTAGAGGTAGAGAAACTAATTGAGAGTTTCATGAATATACGATAGAATTAGTGGAAGAGCTCTGCACGAGAATGTCAGTTTTTGGCATGTGGATATTAATAAACAAAAGGTTGTTTTGAGTTTTTAGATATTTTAAGTGGAACAATAGATAAAAATAGAGAAAAAATATCTATTGAATGGGTTGGATTATATTCTGATTGGAGCCACATAAAATTTGAAGAAAGGAATTAATGAAGAACAAAATTGGAAAAGATTTGTTATTTGAGTAGATTTAGCTCCGTCATCATGGGTGTTGTGTTTGTGCATGGAGTGCTTAGTATTATGTTGTTTTTTGTCCCTTCAATATTATTACATGCAATTTAATCTGTTCCAGCTCCATGATATCAACCCCAGGGAGTTAGGAATATCATGATCCTCATTTATTTTTGTGTCTAGGTCTCCTCCATTGTCATTCATTGGTCAACATGCAGCATTAAGGTTTCATCGCCACCAAGTTTATGGAGAGGATTTCATGATTGGGAGACCAAACTTTCAACCAGAGAAGGTGTTGTTCCTAAGTTTATACTTTAAGTCTCTAAAGTATACCGTCAAGGCATCCAAAAAGATAAAGAAAATTAAGGGGTAAGAATCAATTGTGAAGGGTAAATCAGAGTTGATTTCTCAACTTTCTCTGTCTAACTTCCCATTGCTCTTGGATGTTGATGTATCTCTCGATAACTGCCCATGAGTGTTCTAATTTGACCTGGGTAGTTTTTGTTTGTAGGATAGTATTAAATAAGTTCAAAGCAATGCTAGTTTGATCTTGAAGGCCAGGTTCTATGTTAGGCTGTTTATTATTTGGGACAGTCATGAGGAGTAAAATTTTATTGAATTATAAAATGTTTAAAGATTTGTTGCTTCATTTTTGAGGGATGAAATAGAAAAGGAATTTTGGAACTCAAAATAATAATACAATAACAGTAGAGGTTGTTTCCTTTACTTGAAACAATTTGAGAATAGTAAAATAATAACAAAGTAACGCTGTCGAAAAATATGAGGCTTTAATCATGAAATAATCTCATATCATAACAGAAGAAGGAGAGAAAAACGAGATTTCTAATGAAATATAAAATATAACCATCCAAATGACCTACAGGTCTTGAAACTGCTGATAGCAATCACATAGGAAAAAATGTAAATGATTAGACAATCAAATAAATTCAAACTACAATAGAAGTTTGAGTTAAACTATAGTTGATCATTCATTAGAAAGACATGGAAAGAAAGATGTTGAAAGATATTGAAAACATAGTAAAGGAACACATAGCTTCAAGTTGATAGAATTCAGAATCTCTTCTGCATTATCTATATCACTGTAAATCATAAAACTTCTAATACAATTGGCTCCCCCGAAAACAAAAAGTCTCTTCTCAGTCTTGTGAAATTATATTTATACATGATCACCAAACCTTTTTTCTGTTGGTGATTAACTAACTTCCGAAGACCAACGGTTACATAAATGAGCAATGTTGAACCGTTTACATTTCTATTTTAACTTCTTTATTATTTCAATGATGAAAATGTCCAAAACAGTATTTCATGTCTTCGTCGATGAACTTCCTTCTTCTGTTTTAAGACAACGAATACATTTTCCCAGAAATTGCACCAAAACTCTAGGAGCTTCTGGAATATCTTTCGCCTCAAATAGGAAGAACTTTCTCTATAGTTCAGGCAGACGAACTTCGATTATCTTTCTTGTGAAATTAATAGTTTGTAACTTTAAGTTCAACATCACTATCCATTTGTCGATTTGAGTGACATTGATTACCTTTATTTGTGGGATCTCTACCTGAATTTCTTCCAGATCCTCCTTGAATCTTAACCGATGCTTACCAATGTTAATTTCTCCTAACAACCCTGGACAATTGTTTCTTCCAATGTTCAATGAAGCTTTCTCTAAAAGGTCAAAAATTACTTGACAGTCGTCATTAACCTCTCTGGTTATTCTCTTGTTTTCTGCGAGGTTTGCCTCCCATACCTTGAGTATTATACCACCTTTAATCTACTCTGAAACATATAGCTTTTGTGTCTCTCTAACCTCCTCTTTTGTTGAAAGAGTCACTGCCTTTTGAAAAGTGGTTCTGGCTGCTTTTGCTTCCCTCTCCTTTAAGAGGATATTGTCGAAGGATTTGCTTGTCTCCTGAAAGTAAGTCTGAATAATTTCTAGCTTAGAGATCAATCCCTGTTGCTCTTTTTCTATTTTTGCATGTATTTCCAAGGCCTGGGCTTGGAAAGTTTCCATCTCTACCGCTTGATTTTGGATTGAACTCATCTTGTTCTGTAATTGTTTATTCATTTCTTCTTACTGTAGGACCTGTGCTTGACTGACCTGTATCTTCAGGTTTGCTTCATCTAAGCTTGCTTTCAGTTTTTGAATCTCTTGAATGTCATTGAATCTGGCTCGTTCTAGACCCTTGTTTATTTCTCGACTAATAATTCTTTCAGTCTCCTTTAATTGACTTTGTAGCTGAGCTATCATCTGATCTTTTTGCTGCAACATAGTTCTCAAATTACCCACAGAGTGTAAATTTGTTGATGCGAAGGCTCCCATTGTGCCTGCTATTTCTGTAGCGAATTCCCCCTCTTCAAGTTTTTGTCCATCTACGATGATCTTGTGCTTTTTTATCATCATGTCTCCTTTTAGATGCATTTCCTGTTTCAAGATAGCCTTTCTCTTTTTACTGAAAAAATAATCGGATGAAGGAATTTCGTCTTTAGAAATAGGTTCGAGATCACTAACATATAGATCTCCCTCTTGGGGGTTTCCATAAGTAGATTGCAATGGGGTCAAAGTAGTAATAGGGCTTCCAAGCTTCGTTGATATTGTTCCTCCTATTTTTTTCGGGAAAATTCTCAGGGACTTCTGGAGATGTTTCTAACTCCTTCCCTTTCCTTGACTCTAATTTCTCTGTCTGAGGAACTTCTGTTTCAAAACCTGGGGGAGGCCCTTCCTGCTCTGGAGGGGGGGTCGTGGATTCACCCTGCAAAATATTTGGCAAACAACTTCACCCGTGACTTTGGAAGGACATGAAACCAGTTTGTAAGTCGGGTGATTAGGCCCGTACCTTGTTCAATACCTCCTCATAGGCTTTAACCTCTTTGAATATATCATCATAAACAAACTTTTCGTGTTCATAAGATTTCATATTGCAGTGCATCAAAAGTCTGTTCACTAGTTGATAAGGGTCATGTTTTTTATGTTCGATATTTACTAGTTTAACTTCTTCTAGTGCTAAGGCTTCCATTTTAGAATGGCCTAGGTTTTGCAATGAAAATTTCCCGATATGTATAGGGAAGATTGGCCAGGACTTCTTTTGAGCTTCCTTTAGCTCTATTCCAATACCGCCTTTTACTATTTGGTGTGCTACCTCCCTCAATACCAGTCTGTCCGGGAGGAATTTTGGAAACACATGAGGGGGGATTGAGCACCCATAAACCCTAATGTAAGAGAAATTTTCATCGATGAACCAGTTGGCTATTTCTTTGAGGTTTTCTGAGACTGTCTCAAAAATGCGAGGGGGTTCACATCCATAAAACATTTTATGCATTGGAATTACTATGAAATGACAAATTTCATAAAACGCATTCTTAGCATTTTCTTCCCATAGCACAGAGTGATACTCATGAATGGGATCGGGACAGGTTATGTTCCAACTCCAATTCATCAAGGGAAATGGAGTTACAAAGCATATTGCGTCCATGATGTATGCCAACATGTAAAAGGCCACTAGATGACCTTTAGATCTTGCAACTCTGTAATTTGAAACCTCTTGGGCTAGGTTATCAGACAAAATATTACTCCAGTTAAAAGTGTATCCTTCTGATGCTTCTTCTAAAAAGGGCACCCATTCTGCAGGGAAATGGCAGGGATTATTTTTCCTGAAGAGTCTACACAACATAATGGCTACATAGAACATGTACGCATTCAAAGATGTTGTGGCATAAATTCCATGGGTATCGGCCCTAAATTTCTATGGACATCTCCACCATTATTTGATTAAATCGGGATAAGTTCGGTATGTCTTAGTACACTCCTTCCTTTGAAACTCAGCTGTAAATTCGACATTATAAATGTACTTAGGATTTGGTGAGAGTTTGTACATTACTTGTATATGCTATGGCCTGAATGAGCCGACAATGACCACTTGATCGTTTAAAATGCTTCTTGTCGGGATATCAACCTTCTCCAAGGCCCAATTGATCATTTCATTGTATGCCATGAGCTGAGGGCGTGTTGCGATCTTATGAAGCTCCGATTCTTCTATATCCCGAAGGTGATTGTCGGAATCAACCGAAGAATTTTTTATTTTGTAATCTAGGAGTTCATAGATTTCTCTCCAGGATTTGATTGAGTCGATGCCGTGTGGCATAGTGTCGGATATGATATCTCCTTCTGGGTTATGCATCTCCTCTGTATATTCACTCTTCTTCAATGCTTTCTTTGGAGCCATAGATTTATGTTAGAAGGAAAACCTGTCACAGAAAAGAAGTGTATGAGCTTGGGCGAATGTGAATTACCTTTGAAAGACAGAACAAGCATAGTTTTTGGAACACAGACTTTTAATTCGCCTTAAACTCATTTTATGATGAAAACACTAACGCAGTTGACCTGTAATTAATTACATTTAATGCAAAAAATATTTCTGAGATGCACATTAGTGTCGCAACATTTATCAGTTATCGGTTTATTAATATGGCCGTATTTCGGCAATCCCAGATTCAAAATTTGAAAGACTTCATTCAACGGTACCGAAAATAAGAAAATACCTAAGAAGTTTAATTATCGTTAATCGTGTTTTTAAAACAAAGTTAGTTCATTTTAAACGCTGATTATGGTTCGAGACTTCGGGTTTTGGGGTTTCGGGGATCATGGATACATGAGGTATGTCATCGCTAAACCCTAATTCCTGAAATTGCGAAATCACGATAAGATTAGGTTTAGGCCTTAACTTTCATATTAGTAAATTAATTAATCAGGATGAAAAACTAACTTCCATTCTTTTGAGAAATAGGGGATCGGGATTTCGTGATTCAATATGTATGGAAAACATATGTTTTTGAGTAGACCCAAATCCTGAAAGGTTTAAAAGTTGTTAATCAACTCACTTAGGGTTTAAATTACCGTGATTAAAAATAACTTTACAGAATGCGCGTCGGGACTTTTAAAACACTTTTGGTTTTTTGCCGTTGATTATTTAAAGAATAAAGCTTGTCGGGATTTTGGTATTGGGATTTTGGAAGTGATAGCAAGGGTTATGCTTTATGAAAAGCCGAAACCCGAAAAATGAAAGTTTTAGTATTAGAGATAAAAACTTTAAAAACAGTTTCAACATAGGCTCCAATTAGGGACCTTGTATCCTTGTGGGATGAGGAGAATGAGTAGACTTAGGGCCTTTATTGGGTAAATGGAGTCAAAGGCTTCTTTTTGCGGAACTTTCTTAGGAAGGGGACACAGAGGGAATTTTTTTTTTTGTCTTTACTTTTGAAAAGATTTTCAAAACTCCCAACGTTGTAAAATCAGCTGCAACCCCATTCATGATCTTCTCCTTCTCGCTACTGAATTTAGGTTTGCCTTAAGATGATCAAAACAATCCTATAAAATCCAACAGATCTTGCGGCTTTTGGCTTACATCAAACGAAGTAAATTTCATTCTTTTAATCGGGGAGCTCTGTCTGAACTTGGGATGCAGATCCGGTTTCGAAAAGGCTGGTAACCAAAGTAGAGTGAAATTTACGTATGACAACCTTACAGATATCTTAGATATTGCTTCACTGCCAGCAAGCCTGTTCAGTACCCCGATGAAGTTATCTGTCCCTTTTTACAGAATTTCCTTTCACCACTTTGAATCATAATTATGCATTTAAATGTTGAGATGAGGGAAATCATTTAAATGAATTTCCTTTCATCGTCTTCTTGGACTAGATGGGGGCAATCAAATATGAATTTCCTTTCACCATCTGTCTTATATTTTACTTTTTGAACATGAAGTGGCGGCAATCAGTTGTACCAAGTATACCATGGATGATATCTATGAAAATTTTTTAGTGGAGGTATGTCAACTTGGTTTGATTACCCCGGACCAACCTTCTCTTAACTTTCAAAGCACCTTAGCCCGTAGGGAAAATGGGAAAGATTACTTCCAGGGGCCTTCCTTTGAGCAAGCCTCAACCCTTAGAAAAGTGTTAAGAAACCTATGAGAGTCAGGATCAGCCTATGCATAACTTTGTTTAGTCGGAGAGTGAGGAGTTATGAGGACTAGATTACCTTTTAAGATTTGTTTTCCAGCTTCCAAAGTTAAGACATAATCTCTTCTCCCTCTGTGGGAAACCCGGAAAGATGCTTGTTTTTTTTTTTTTTTTCTAAAGAAGGCAAAACTAAGGGTAGAAAGGGGCAATGGAGAAAGACCTGGGAATCGAAAAATAGGGGTCATGGATTAAACCCAACTCTTGGAACCCTTTCTCGGAGACACTTTACTCTCTCTGCTTATTTTAATTTCCTCTTATCTTTATCTAGGTGAAATTCTTAGGACCTAGAGTAAGAACTCATTCTTTTAGTGACATATCACACTTACGAGACCATCATCGCACTTTAGAGACCTTTGTTTGAAAAATAAAGTACTCTGGAATTTGCACCTTTGTCTTACCATTTTTGTTCTCTTTTGAAATAACGGAAAATCTTTTCTATCACCTGTTTTCAACGAATTTATCTTCCGATATATGGCTGTCTTCTTTCTCCTTTCGCTTGTTTGGGTTGCAAGCCGGGATCCTGTAAGGGAGAAACACAAAGAGTATCAAGGCTTTCAAATAATTGAATGCATTGAAAATTTCGTATCCCTACTTCTAGAAAAACATTTACCTATTTTATTTTTAACGAAAGTAGACTTACCAAAGAAAATTATGAAAATAAAAAGAAAACACAAATAGGTATGTATAGTGGGAATTTTGGAAACCAATTAATTCATATAGTGTTTTAAATAATGCCCGTTGACAGGGGCGTTGAGGATTTTACCATCCAAATTCTCTAACAGAAACAATTTTTTTCCTTCAGGAGCTGTAACCTTGAACGGTCCATACCAGATGTGATCGAATTTACCATGTTTTGCCAAGTCTTCCTTCCTAGCATCCCATTTTAAAACCAAATATATGGGGAGAAAATCTCTATCTTTGGCCTTACGATCGAATAACACTTTCATGTCGTCTTGGTATTTCTGCAACCTTTCGTCCACTTCAGCCCTGTGCTGTTGGACTTCAATCAACTGATTTATTCTTCTTGTAACATGATTCAGTTCTTCTTTCTCATATTGCCAAAGTTTCATTACGGGAAGTGCTAGATTTATAGGTAATACTACATTGGTCCCATACACCATTTGGAAAGGAGAAGTGCCAATAGACTTTTTCATGTCTATCCGATTTGCCCACAAAGCGTATTTCAAATGCACATGCCAAGATTTCTTGTTTTCACTCAACACTTTCTTAATTATATTGATTAGGCTCTTGTTTGAAGACTCGGCCAACCCATTTCCCTGGGGGTAATATGCCATGGAATGACCAAGCACGATATTGTACTTTTGGCAAAAACTGACCATAGCCATAGATTTAAAGGCCTGGTCGTTATCTGTGACTATCTTTCGGGGGCAACTGAATCTAGACAAAATGTTCTCTTCTAAGAAATCTATTACCACCGAATCCACAGCCCTTCTAGTTGGAATAGCCTCCATCCATTTGGTGAAGTAATTTGTAGCAGTCAGGATCCATTTATGTTGAGCGCTAGAATGAGGATTAATTTTTCCTATGAAATCTAATCCCCATTGTTGAAAAGGGGATTCCGTTTTGACCAGAACCAACGACATCGCTGAGAGTTTATGTTTGTTGCGAACAATTAGCATGGGTTGCAGGCTTGAACCTTGACGTTGACGTCTGAGAAAAGTTTGGGCCAATAATATCCTGTCCTCAGGATATTATAATCCGTTGCCCTCCAGGTGTGATGTCCTCCACACACTCCTTTGTGAAATTGGCTTATGACCTTCTCTGTTTCTGATTCCACCAAACAAACCGATAGGAATCCAAGTGGGTCCTTCCAATACAATTGTCTTTCGGATATACAATATTTGACCGCATGCAGCTTCAGTGTTCTGGGTTTAGATGGGGGTAAGTCACTCGGGCACTTCAAGGTCAACAGGTAGGACACTATGTCTTTGTACCAATTTGATGAAGTAAAATTCTCTTCGATTCTGATTTCAGTCATTTGTTCATCGAGCTCATTCATGTCCACACACTCTTCACCTCCTTGTAGGCCATTTATTCTGAGAGATCTGAAATTTGATTTAGCTAAGAGTTTAGCCAAACCTTGTCCCTTTACTAGTCTGGTTGGTTTTATCTCCAGGTCGAATTCTTGAATTTTGGCAAGCCACCGTCCTCTTTTTCCATCACTGTCGGACTGAACCAAAATGTCTTTTACGGAGCTGGTGGGTACACACAATTACTTTGGAATGCAACACGTAGGTTCTGAAAGCCTTTAACGCCTTCCCCATAGAATATGCTTGTTTTTCCATTATATCATATCTGAGTTCAACGTCTCTAAGAATTTTTCTAAAAAAAGCTATCGGTTGCTCGAAACCTTCTTCATTTTTCTGGAGGAGTACAGTGGCAAGTGTGTGTTCGGAGGTGAATGAGAAAATAAGAAAATCCTTTAAATAATCAGGGCTTGACAATACGGGTGCCTTGCTTATAACCTTCTTGATGCATGCAAATGATGCTTTGGCTTCTGCTATCCTTTTCACTTCGTTGTTTTTCTTTAGCATATCTGTGATCAACTTCACGATTTCAGAAAAGTTTGGGATGAATCTCCTCAAAAAAATTATTTTTCCTAAGAATGACTAAATTTCTTTTACATTCCTAGGGATATTTATTGTGTCTATAGATTCAACTCTTTTAGAATCAATTTTAATTCCATCTCAAGACACAATATGGCCCAAGATTTTACCTTCTTGCATAGCAAAGTGAGACTTTTTGGGGTTTAAAGACAAACCAAACCTGCAACATTTTTCAAATGTCTCCTTGAGATGTATCATATGATCTTCATCAGATTTAGAAAAAATGGTTAGATCATCAAGATAGATAACCACAAATTTGTCCCTTTCGCCAATGAAAGCGATATCCATAGCACGTTGGAAAGTAGCACCTACATTCATTAAACCAAAAGGCATCTTGTCATACATAAATGTAACCCAAGGGGTGGTGAAGGCTGTTTTTTCTTTATTGTGTTCATTGACGACAATTTGATTGTACCCGGAAAACCTGTCGATCATCGACATCATATTTGCCCCAACTACTTTTTCTAAAATGTGATCCATTTTGGGTAGGGGGTGATTGTCTTTGAGGGAAGACTTATTTAGATTTATAAAATCAACACATAGTCTAATTTCCCCATTTTTCTTTCTAACCGGGACCAGGTTTGCTACCCAATCAAAGTATCTCAGTGGTACGATTATTTTTGCATCCAGGAGCTTTTTGACTTCCCTTTCGACCATGGGAAATAAAATAGGATTGATTTGTTTGAGTTTTTGTCTAAAGGGTTTGACACCAGGCTTCAGGGGTATCTTATGTTCAATCACAGTGGTGTCATAGGTTCTCAGATCTTCACATGACCAAGCGAAAACGTCCTTGTACTTTCTAAGAAACTCTGAGTATTTACTTTTGGTTTATGGGGACAGATATTTGGATAGTTTCACCAACCGAGGGTTTTCTTTAGTACATATGTCACAGTCCTCAACCTCTTCAGATTGAGGCTATAGAGTGGATCTTGAAGGGATATCATCTTGATTGAATAATATTTCCAAGGGAATCAGGCCCTTGGGGATCTAGTTGTAATTTAGAACAATCATTCGGTGATTCACGATCTTATCGTGGAAGTCTTGAGGGTCTTCTCCTTCCTGCATGATCCAAATAGGATCATTTTGGTTTTCTTGATCAGTATGCGTTTAGGCAAACTCATCTATTGATTCTAAAAATTTGCGAAGCTGTTCATCGTCCTCAAAAACTTGCCAATGCTGTACATTATTTGGTATAGAAGGTCAATGTCTCATTTGTATGTGGTATTTTAGTTTAAAAGCGATGGGAGGTGTGAATGTTGAGGATACTTTGGCTAATGCATTAGCCTGTTGGTTTTCAGTCCTTGGAATGAAACGAACCTTGACAGAGGAGAAGAAATTTTCGATCAGATCCCAGACACAATTCCTGTAGGACCTCAACCTAGGATGTTTGGCCTAGTACTGTCGGTTTACTTGTTTTATGATTAGCTCGGTGTCACCAAAGACTTCGAGGTTTTTTATTTTCATTCTCCTAGCGGCTTCTAACTCTAACACTAAGGCTTCATACTCGCATACATTATTTGTGCAGTCCACATTCCACTGTAGCCTATAGGAAAAGGGAATCACAAATTGATTATCGGGAGCCACAAGGAGTTCCCCAGCTCTAGCTCCAAAGTAGGATGAAGCACCGTAAAAAAACATCTTCCACACACCAGAGCTATATACATTTTTTTTAATTTTTTCTTTTTCTGTTTTTTCTTCTGTACAACTTTCATCTATATCGACATCAATATCGTCATCAATGGATAAGATACAATTTCCTAAATCTTGATCAGCTATATATACAGGGTGGTTATTTGGGTTATGTGGATCACCTACTGTGAATGCCAACCTAGTTTCTCTGTATAGATGCGTGTACTGTCCTCCAAAAACTGGAATCGTAGCATATGTCATGTCAAGCTAGAGAGATCCTCCGAGCTTGGCACCCCATGACCTAGATAACAACATACCATATTTCAGAGGGATATTAGCGACCACTACGTCCATAAGAATGCTTTTTGCAGGTATTTGTGCCAGATTTACCACCAAGTCTTTAATCATGCCTATGCATTTGAATTTTCTTGAATCAAATGAATATAAATCTCCATAAGGCCTAGTGATTTTGACACCTAATTTATCCATAATGGCTTTAGGCATCACATTGTGGGATGCTCCAGAATCAAGCATGCAGTTATGGAGTAGGTGGTCAAACAAGGTTAACATGATATAGAAGGGGGAAATAGTGTCCTTCACACCTTTGACATGTGGACCAAAAACTATGTTCGGCTTGTCATATTCTAAGTTGATGACATCGGCTTGGCTTTCATCTTCTAAAAAGCTAATCATCTTGGCAATTTGTTTTTTGTATATGGTATTTTTAGCCAGTTCAACAAGTGGGATAGGGATTTTGATTTTGTTTATTTCATTTTCCAGACTAAAATTTCCCAGGGCCTTGTCGCTCTCTATGTTTGGGGTCTCCATTCCTTTCTTTTCAGCTTTTCTTTGTGGTGGAGATTTGGTTTCACTCACAGGGACCTGTGTTTTCACGGTGGGTGTTCCTACTGACTTTGACTTGTCAGGTTGCGTGTCAGCGGTGTGGATTTTTGCAGTTTGTTTCTCAGCAACCTTTGGAGCCGCTTCATTAGTTTCGCCCCTATGCAAGATCTTTTTTGTTGGGTCGGTTGGAAGACTCTTGTTCCTAGGTCTTAAATTGTATTTCTCGTGTAGTTCGGCTATAATATCATCTGTGATACCCTGATATGTCAAATATTCAGAAGTACCGTTGCTAACATCGTCTTCCGATCTAACTTCTTTATTTAAGGATTTTTTGTAATCTTGTCTTGATAAATAGGGTGATTTACTATTGTCCCCAAGATTATTCATATCCTCATCTAACTCTTCAAAATATTCTAGGTCTTACTCTCCAATGAAGTTTTCACTTTTGAAGGGGGTTGGGATTTTTTGATCCTCATTCTTAATTGTTTTCTATGGGGCCTAAGGATCAGGATTCCTTCTGAAATCCTTCCTAGGAAAATGATCTCTTTTTGATTTATCTAGTTCCATTTTTGAGATCTTATTTGACAGTTCTCTAATTACCTTAGCCATCTCATCTATTTTATCTACCGAGGATTTCCCCAATCCTGAGGATCCACCTTGTTCTTTGAATTTCCTACTTTCTTTGTTCCCGGTTTCTATTTTTGCTGTTAATTTCCCTGATGTAAACATGTTCGATTCTATTTATAGGGCATCGTCTTTCATTTTCGTGAGATCTGCTGATCTCTTTTCTCTCAATAATAGAGCAAAATCAGGATCAAAGGCTCCAGCGAAAGTCACCTTTGTTGCGGGTTGAGAAGGTTTGACCTCGACTGATATTTTATTATACAACTTGTTAAACCTTTGCGTGAACTCGAGAACTGATTCTGAGTTTTTATTTCTAAGGGCTCCAAATTCAGTTAGGTAATAGAGGTGGTCTCTCCTTTCCCCCCATTGTCTGATAAAAGTGTTTTCAAGTTCTTCGTAAGATCTTATAGATCCTGCTGCTAAGGCTCGGAACCAGGTCCTCACCTGTCCTTCGAAATTCTGAACAAGGAGTCTAGAATAGACATCTTCATGTTCGATTCTAAGGATGTCAACAAATTGTTCAAAGAAATTTATGTGTTCTTGAGCGGTTAAATATCCTTCCCTTGTAAATTTGGGAAGGATTTTCATTTAATTTTTTAGGAAGGTCATGTAGGGGAACTGGGAGGACAAGGGGGGCATATCTGGCAGCTACCTTAGCAAAGATTCCAGGAAGCGGTGCTTGGCCTCCTGATGGTCCTCCTGGGGCACCACCCCCAGCTCCTGCACCTCCGTGTGCAGCCATTGATGGATTTGAGGCTGAAACTCAGAGTGTGTGAGGAGAAGGCTCACGAAAGTTTGGGGTATACTCTTCAATAAAAGAGAACGTATTGTTTGAAGGGGGAAGCGAGACGAATCTCTCAAGTGTTTCCTTAACGTTCAACTGCGTAAAATCAGGATGAAAAATAGTATGTATGGGTGAAATGATTTGTTTAAGGGATCTTCATGATTTTAAAATCTTTTCCGGGTCAGAGACTAGCGAGGTCTGCTTGTCGTTCGGGTTCTTTCTGGTGTTCTTTCGGCTAAAATCTAGTTTACTTATCGTGGAGTCGCCAAGTGAAAGATGAAGGTAGCCTTAGAAGGTTTTTATATCTTTTTTCACTATCAAAGAAAGAAAGTGTCAATGTCGTTCTTCCCAGGGAAAAGTTTTGTTTCTTCGTTCCCTGACAATGACGCCAAAAATATGTTGTTCCTGACTTTATACTTTAAGGCTCTAAAGTATACCATCAAGGCATCCGAAAAGATAAAGAAAATTAAGGGGTAAGAATCAATTGTGAAGGGTAAATCAGAGTTGGTTTCTCAATTCTCTGTCTAGCTTCCCATTGCTCTTGGATGCTGATGTCTCTCTCGATAACTGCCCATGAGCGTTCTAATTCGACCCGGGTAGTTGTTGTTTGCAAGATAGTATTAAATAAGTTCAAAGCAATGCTAGTTTGATCTTGAAGGCCAGGTTCTATGTTAGGCTATCTATTATTTGGGACAATCATGAGGAGTAAAATTTTATTGAATTATAAAATGTTTAAAGATTTGTTGCTTCAGTTTTGAGGGATGAAATAGAAAAAGAATTTTGGAACTCAAAATAATAATACAATAACAGTAGAGGTCATTTCCTATACTTGAAACAATTTGAGAATAGTAAAATAATAACAAAGTAATGTCGTCGAAAAATATGAGGCTTTAATCATGAAAGAATCTCATATCATAACAGAAGAAGGAGAGAAAAACGAGATTTCTAATGAAATATAAAATATAACCATCCAAATGACCTACAGGTCTTGAAACTGCTGATAGCAATCACAGAGGAAAAACTGTAAATGATTAGACAATAAAATAAATTCAAACTACAATAGAAGTTTGAGTTAAACTATAGCTGATCATTCATTAGAAAGACATGTAAATAAAGATGTTGAAAACAGAGTAAAGGAACACATAGCTTCAAGTTGACAGAATTCAGAATCTCTTCTACATTATCTATTGTTGATACTAAGAGGGGGGTGAATTAGTATCAAGTACAATTTAAAACCTTTTTCAACTTATAATTAAACCATTCAATTATATCCAATGATAAATGAACAATGGTATAAGAGTTACACCGATACACCACAATACACCATGCACAATATATGAGAAATAATCAATAGTTTTTGTTCAAGGGAAGTGATGACTTCCAAAGGTAGCTACAGCTTCCAAATGTAAAGGGAGGGATAAAAATCCAAAAGGAAGATACAATCCTCCAATATAAAGAGATATCTGAACTCTCTATCCTTGCCCCTTCCTTCCACCCAAGAATATATGAGAGGTAATAAAACTTTATTCAATTCTGGTCTGTTCAGAAGACCCGACTTGTACAGCATGCCCCGCNCTCAATATTTAACATCTGATTCTGAATCTCACACACAAGAAACTACAGTCCGTAATATTGCCAATGGAAGTGGTCCCACTGCATTTGGAGTCTGTATGAAAAAGTTATGACTGTTTTACCCGGAACACCTGTTTTTTGACTAGTTTCAGGACTGGTCACAAACCCTATATTCCACAGAGTATATCTCCATAATTATAG